>JANPWX010000038.1:3743295-3792621 GCA_024734555.1 Trochalopteron elliotii
GGCGGCGGGGCTGCTCGGCCTGCGGGGCCGGGAGCCCCGGGGAGAGAGGAGGGATAGGCCCGGGCGCCTGGGGGGAGCGGAACTGTTGAGGCCAGCGTTAAACGTCGGGTCTCCGTTTCTCGGTGACCGTGGGCTGCCAGGTGCTGCTGCTTCTTTTTTTCTTCCATTCCTCTCGCTCCTCTCTTCTTCCCGTTCTCCCTTCTCCCCATAATGAGATGTCTCTGAGGAGGCTGCCCCTTGTGTTTTATCTCTCTTCTTTAAGGAGAAAGGAAAGTGGGAAACCGGAAGGAATCCGGCGAGCCAAGGGTTTAGGGCTTTTTGTTGTTAGTATCAATTACAGCTCTTTCAAGACGGAACCTTTTTAGGTATTATTTTTCATCATCTGTAGTGATGGTTAGCTGTAATACTATTTGAATTCCTTGTCCACTCAGGTTTTCTTGCCAGGAACTGTTCTTGAAGGGCCGATGAGGATGGGAATGCACTGAGGGAAGAGCAGTGTAATGTGTCCAAAGTGGTTTTTACGTCCTGTTTTTGCCAGATGGTTAATACCAATGTTAACATAATAAAAACGGGAGTTTCTTTAGCCATATTCAGTCTGCAGACTTAAATGCTAATGTGGCTTTCCGTTTAACAGCAAAGGACTTGCAGCTATAGGCAGAAGCTCAGGGAGTGGAAGGGAGAAATGGCGTATGAAGGTTTATTTGACCTGACTGGATAATAACGTGACCTTAAGTTGGTTCATTTAAGAAAAGGAAAACTCACTTGCTAGAACTCTGCTTTGGTCTACAAAGTGATGCTGTTTTCCAGTAGCTTCCTTTGGAGCCTCTCTAATATGTGGATCTTTAATGGGAAAAATAGAAAACTCAGTCTTTCAGACTGGGAGGCAAAACAGCACTAAGCCATTACAGGACTTATGAAAGAGTAAGGAACCACTGAGTTTCATGTAATATGGCTTCTGTGGTTTAGTCTAAAATACTCTTTTTCTGGGATTTGTTGTCTTTTGAACTTTGAGGCATGAGTTGAATTCTTTTCTGTATTGACTGAAGAAAGACTGACTTGGTGGCATATTCCATCTTAGGAAGTAAACACATTTTCACTCTTTGTTAGCTGCAGGCTTGCTTTTTTGTTGTTCCAGGAGCAAATGAATGAATCTCCCACCTGTGTCTGAAACATTTCACATTTCTGGGCCTCCTAACCAAACAAGAGGCATGTAAGGGGTTTTGAATGATACCAGGAAGGTATCTTAAACTACTTGAAATAGAAACAGAGTTTTGGTTGCTCATCTTAATTAACATGCACAATACTAGTTCACAGTAATCTGTGATATTAATGTTCAGTCCTTAATTTTCCTGTTGTGCTGGTTGACCAACTGGAGAAATTAAATCTATGAAGCCTGGGCTACGTGTCTGAAAGTGGCATTGAGAGGCAAGGATAACAACCTTCTTTTGAGCTTTTGGTGAGAAAAGCTGCCAGAATTGGGTCTGTTTTGTTTGTTGACGTTATTGTCCTGCTTTTGCTGCTTCAAAGTAGGATTTTGCTGTGACCTCTCTTTGGATGCCAGCCTTCAAGGGTCTGTGAAACTGTGTGTGCTTAGGAGTAGCTTAATTGCTTTCAGTCCTGACCCTTCTGGGCTTTCAGGCCTATATGATGTGTTTCATGTTGGAAAATAGGAAGTTTCATTTGAAGCTGCCATATTTAATATACACAGGATGTGTTTTAACTTTCCATCTCTTACAATATCCAAGCTTCATAAATGTTTGCTTGCATTCACCTGATACTAACTTCTGGCTAATTGCTGCAGAGAGTTGTAAGATGGTGCCTAATCCCCAAATGTGGAAGCAAGTGATCTAAGCAGACAGCATGGGAAGGATGAGAGGAAAACTGCTGTCCTGTGGTGAAGCAAGTGCATAAAACACCACAAAGTAGGATATTGGCAAAGAGGCTGTAACTAGAGTCAGTTTAAGGGTCCTGACTTGCCTGTCATCCAAGCCGTGGAAACATGATTTCTCTCCTACCTGAGAGGAAAATTACCTCTATTTGGGGAATATAGATATCAAAATTATTGACATTGACAGCTGCTATTGCTAGCCAGTAGTGTCCTGGAACTGAAAATTGAACCTTCCTTTTCTAGATTTTATTGCCTTTCATTGTATCCCCTTTTTTATTGTGACCCCCATCTCCAGACCTTCTTTCCTGCCTGCTGCCTTTCAGGAACATTGTATAACTAGTTGGCTTGAACACGGTACAGTGATACTATGTTTTTTTCTGGAGGCCTTTCAGTTTTGGTAAAAGATGCCTCGTGTCAGATGAGCTTACATGAGCCTTTCTGAGCATGTCTCTAGCGATTCATAAGGACAGATCTTAAAATCAGAGCTCTTACTTTCCTAAATGTTTGGTTCTGGTTCTTTTATTTTTAAAAGAGTGAAGGTGAAAAGACAGCTTTTCAAAGCTGCATATAATTTACACAGCATAAAGTGTTAGTGCCTCTCTGTTTACTTGGATTAATCAGCAGTGATCAGGTCCCATATTCTGGCATCCCTGAGGATCATCAGTTCAGTACCCCTTCATGTACAGGTTTTCTGGAAAAGTGTGTACTGAGGAAAATGATCCTGCTTCAGCTAGATTTCAGAGGTATGAAATGTAACTCTCAAAGTTAAATAGTTAATTACTTGGTAGTCATAAGCTTATTCAGTATTTAAGTAGTTAAGTAGTGCTAATTAATTAACTTGTGATTACCTCATTCTAAAAAGGCAACTGGTGGGCCCATTTAAACCTAGGTAACATTGTGTATCCATAAAGGAAATGACTTACAGGGTTTCTTTTTAAACTGAATAGTGGCATAACAGATACAAATTTGTTGTGGAAGCTTGCAGTCACTGATTGGCTGCTGGGAAACCCCTTGGGAAGGAACACCTTTGGATAGGCTCTTCTGAGATAGAGTCTGTTGGGAATTATTTTTCGTTATTTACTGTGGGAGCATCCGTGGACGGCAGGGAGAGGGAACTCTGCAAACCTGAGACACTCTTGAGAGAACACGTGGCTTTATTGCAAGGGTCGTGGGTAAAAAGGGCCTTTTGCCTTTAGCCACCAGCCTCGGCTGAGGGGAAGTCCCAAAGAGAGAGAGAGAGTGTGTAAGGGGTAAGTGAGGTGAGGTAAGAGCAGTGAGGTCAGAGGTGGGCCAGGTAAGAGAGTGAGGACTTTGTTACAATACATTGTATCTCCTTATGTGTTGAATATTCTAATTTACAGTAACCAACCCACTCGAGCTGCAAAACCTACAGACTTTGCATACAGCCTATAAGAACTGCTATATTACCGTATTACTCTGTATTCTAAACTCTAAAGGCTATCTTCTTATCTATCTTTTTCCCTGACACTTTGGCAGGGTGGGATGGGGCTACACCCTTGGGTCCCTTAGTATCCCATTATTTGTTACAGTCACCATCTTCCTGCCTGCCATGATTACATCTCAAAGCTAGCTTTCATTTCTATTTCATTCCTAGGTTTTATATTCTCAGTATCTCTTGCCAGGCAATCATATTTGTAAGCTTTTCTTGTCCCATCTTTCCCAACAATTTACAAGTCAGGGCTGTTCTCTTGCATACATCTCTTGCTCCCTGATTTCAGGATGCTCTGCAGCTGTAGAGGTTTGCTACTTGTTTGTTCAATTTTTGGAACAAAAATTTTCAGTTCTGTAATTCAAAGCATCTGCCTTCTAGGGTGAACAGTAACTGCTTGTTCAGTAGGCTCAATGTGCAGTTTGCTGTACTTGGTTAAAATGTGTTCTTTTTCAGAGGAAAAAAACCACTAAAATTGCTTAAAGTTCATAATATGTGTCTTGTTATTTTGAATTCCAATTAGTTGTCCATAATAATCTTTCCTGTCATCTCATTTTCTGTTAGCTTTTCCAGGTCCAGTTCTGTCACTTGTTAAGTATTTATTTTTTAGTGGTATTTTGGTAAGCACAGAATATTCTGAGTTGGAAGGGACCCACAAGGATCTTCATGTCCAAGTCTTGGCTCTGCACGGGACACTGTTGTGTTGTATCTTTAAACCTAATTTCAGATTCAAGTATCTGTTTATTCAGAGCCCGACGTGGCATCTCAATGATAAGTCAATAACAAAGTGATGGTGATCATCCCCCATCCTCTTAATCACTTGACGTCTTGTTTGGGCTGTCACACCATCACTGTCTTCCCTGCTCAGCTTATCTAGGTCAGTAGAGCCATTGTGCATTGCCTTTACCACGGCCACGGTTGTGTAGGTACATCTGGGCTGCTACAGGGAAATGTATTCCTAGCTACACTCTGCCAGTTCACCTGCTGTTCCAGTTTATTATGCTTTTTAGGGGTTTCTTGGGTTTTTTTTGGTGTTGGAGTCATTCAGTGGTATAAGAAGATACTTTTTTTTTTCTTATTTATGGTTTGTCTACAGCTTCTGCTACTGGGACATATGCTGGTGCTTGGGTCCTCATCCAGTATAGCTGTTGGCATTGGTGCAATGTGTTTTTCTGAAGCCAGTGGCTGTTGTGGCAGCTGCTGAAATTTGGAAGATAGAGGATTTTAGTAAGTAAATTGAGAAGGCCTAGCAACACTTAAAGCAGATTTGAAAGTTGTACTCAGCTGCTTTGGAGCACAACTGCAGCCAAAAGTGGTTGCAAGTGGTTCCTATTGCCTTGCAGATGGGAAGTGGATCACAGGAAACAAGTTCCTGGTTTAAAGGAATTATTTTCTGTACCATGTAGTGTAGTTTTTTCTGCCAGGAGAAGGAATCTTTCTTTTCTGATGGTTGTAAGATTATTTTACGTAGTGGTGGTATAGTGTCATTGGCCACTGTGAGAGAATAAATAATTTTGGTTTATTTTATCTAAGAGAAGCAAAACTGTGGCTTTTGGATTTCACTGGTTATGCCCCCATGAATCTTCTCATCCATGCCAAAAGGTTTGGAGAGCAACAAACAGGCAAAACTTTGGGTGAATGGGAGTTGTTGGGTCTTGTTAGGGAACCTTATTTGCTGTGTACACGATTTATAAAATGATCTGCAGTTAGGAGCAGCACAGTGGCAATATAAGAGCCTTTAATTTAAAACAGTTGTGTTTGGGTTGTTTAGTCCAAACATGCATGTCACCTGTACCTGCCTGCCTCTCACCATTCTGGTTCTGAATACTGATGTGTAGGGTCTTTTGGCTATCCTGGAACTGTTGTTGCTGTCGATTCATGTCCATCTTGGCATTTTACCAGCCATGCAAGGCAATGAAGGGAGTTGGTTTGTTTCATATGTTCAGGTAATTCAGGGTATGCACTAAGTGCAGTGGGAGGCTTGTGCAGAGTAATTATGTTGGAATGGTTCCCTTGGTCTGTGACCAGCTTTCTGGCATTCCCCTGGTAATTCAATGCTGATGGCCTTATTCCCAGCAGTGGCTGTGTGCTGTGTTCCCTTTGTTACTAGTCTCCAAACTCAGTCAAAATACTTGGATCCTCAAACCTTGAACACGTTCAGTTGGCAATCACATTTCCCTCTTTCAAAAGAAAACACAGCAATTATCAACCTTGGTAAAATTCACCAGGTGGCTATGCAAGGTTAAACAGTTTAACGTTTTCTTAGTAGAAGGTTAATGAATTTTAAGGTTAAATGCTTGTTGTACAGCATGCCTTCTATGGATTATATTATCTTTGAACTGTCTTTTCTGGTGACAGCTTCTCGAGTGGCTTTTTAGAGTCATAGTGCCAAAGATGCTCTGCTTAATCAGCGTGCATAAAAACCCAGGTTAGCTCTCTGCAGTGTGAAGGATCAGTGATCTTGCACTCAAGTTTTAGTGCTGCTTGACTTAACAATGTTTGGTTTTGTAATAAAAAGGTTGAAAACTTGTCAGGTATTTACAGGGATGTCAGAGCTCCTCTTGCAAGGATGTGAGGCATGCTGTGAGAAAGTGTCCCAGAGATTTTGGGAGAAGTGGTGGCACTCATAAACTCTCCTGTGTGTGTATAGGCTAAAGTAATTCAAAAGCAATTTATCCAAATCTTTATTTGAATCCATGCTAGAGAACTTGAGTATGCTAATGAAATGTTTAGAGCTGATAACTGTTGTGGGATTTTAACATATTGATGCTTATTGTCTCAAGCCCTTTTGTTAGGGGGTATTTTTTTCAAGGTCAGTTGACACAGCAGAGCTGGCCTGTAGCAGGTCACAGCCTGGTGTAAGATTTTCAAATGGCTCAGTCAGTCTCTACACTTGTAGTGGGGTGTAAGTGAAATCCCTTATGCTTGTGTGTTTTTCTGTAGTTTCTTCCAGTATATCTAAGACAGCAAATACCTCTTGGCTTTAGGTGTAAAACAGCATGAAACTAATGGGCATGTTTCTAGCAATCTTCATGGGAGCTCAATTTCAAATGCAGGAGGTAAACCTGAGGAAGACAAATACAGGTGATTATGCTGACTTTTGATTGCCAGGGCTAACCTCGGTGAAAATGACTGGTTTATTGCCTTTCAGGGTAAAAGATGGGTTTCTTCCACTAAAGTGGAGGCTTGTCAGTGTTAAGACTTCTCTAAGTCTTATGGATTAAAGCATATAATGTCAGGGCATTGATACTGAACTGTTAGAGAACCAGGCAGGGCTAACAAGAATGAGATCCTGAGAAGGATGGATTGCCAGGAACTAAGACTTGATAATGTTGTCTCCACTGCAGCTATCTCAGCACATTAATTGTTGGTGAAATATCATTATTATCTGAAGAGTATTCATTGGCATTTAAACATGTCAGATGCATTTTTCATTTTTCATAGTTTCATTTGCGAGGTGCCAATCCCACGTAGTCTCATTGTAGATGCTTTAAGAGTAGTATGTGTAATATGGCTCTTACACCAACCAGCACTGTTGACATGTTAAAATATTTCAGAATCCAGCGCTTCAGGGAGCTGCTTTGATGGCTAAATGGGGAATCTGGCTGCAACAAGCAGAGGAGTTCCGTGAGCACTGCACAGAGCTTCTGAAAAGATGACTCGATCCAACACGGATGATTTCTTGGCAGTTTTGTGTTTACAGACAGTTCTGTTGGTGTACCAGAGATGATGTGGGTTGGCTACTTCTAACACTCTACATTCTGGCAGTGTGTGCCTTTCTGATCCTTCTTCAACCTAGATTCTTACCTTAGAAAAGGTTTTTCCCCTTCATTTTCTTCAGACAGTAAGAATGCTTTTGCTATTAGCCTTGCCATATGTTGAGGACCTTCAAAAATTGTCTGTTTGATTCATTTTGATGTTTTGAGGTTTGTCAGTGCCCACAGCTGGAAAATTAGTGTCAGTGCTACTGAAGAGAGATGCTTTAAACATAGCTTTTCTCCAGAACAGGTCTGTTTGGTCCTGAATTTAATTTGTGTTTCAGACATCACTAATTAATTTATACTCATGCTAGCAATAGAATGTTTTCAGCTCAGGTGTCAGCCTCAGTTGCCAGAAGTTACATTGCACTTCAGTCTTGTGTAAGGTGGAGTGCCAGTAGACCAGTATGTAAGTCTCGAAGATTTGTGAAGGGAATGGGAGCACTTGTCAGGACTAGGCATAATTTTTACCTTTGAAATTTTGTGCAGCACATTCTTACAGCAAGAGGAATTAAATTTTACTTCACAATTTTCCTTGTGAATAATAAGGATAGAACATTAATTGAACTTTCAGCTGAAGGCACAGATGGCTTAATAGTGGGTTTAGGATTTTTGTTCATTCTGCACAGCTTTGTTTATGTTGAATTGTAGTAGGAAGCTGAAAAGGTAATACTCTGAAAGTAGGAAGCTGAAAAGGAAATAAGCCTGAAAGTGAGTTTCTTAGGTTTAGGATGCTTTTACCAAATATGATACATCAATCTTTTACTGTAGTGAATAGATACAGTCTAGGCTTTGTGAGAGTCAGCATTACCTGACTTCATGTCACTGTGTATCCATCTCGTGTATTTGCCAACCCAATTGATTTGGCTGTTTATTGGAAAGAAGGAGGTTGGGGTCTGTCACAAATGGGTTACATCACTGAGGATTAAAACATGAGGATTTTTTCCCTGGTAAAACAGATGGACAAGGGCCTATCCTGCCTGCAGTTCTAGAGGATATAGAATAGGGAACAACGTGCTTCATTAGATTTTGAGTCCTAATTCTGGGCTTATTTAAGAACTGAGAGAGGGGGCAGGGTCATCTTTGGTAAACACTAGTTACTTTTTGATTATGCCTATGAGACGTGTTTTTTGACAATCTCTCTTGGAATAATTCAAAACTTAGTAGGTGTCAGAACTCTGATTTACGTGAAACATAGGTAGGAGGTGTGTTGTTTTATCATCAGTCAGTTTTAGTATAGAATTTTATGGGTTTTAATACAGAAATTGAGCAACACAAGTTTATGAAACCTACATTATAGATCAGCCAGATTTTGACTGAAATACTAATTTCCTGGGTGCTTGCATGTAGTGACTTCACTGTTTGAAACAAACTCTATAGAGTCCTTGTGTCCAGCACTTCCAAGCTATTTTTTTTTTGTTTCTTACTCTTTAGTTTGCCTTGATTGTAAGAGAAGTGCATTTTTACAATTAACAAAGGGTTTTTTCCCCAGTCAATCCAGAACTCCCAACTTGTTAGATATGTCTGTTCAAGAGACTGGAAAGAATTTGGTACTTCAAGGAGAAATCCTTCTGAGGGGTCGTTCTATAATGCAAAAATTATTCTCAAAAGCATTTCCCTAGGGTGAAAGCATATTAACATTGAATTTTCTCATTATATGTGAGGGTGGTAGTTCTGCATTTTTGAGAGGATGGAGTAGAAAGTAACAAAATCAAATCATATTTGCTTGCGCAAATTATAAGAAATCCTGGATTGTCGTTACCACAGTGCTGCTTTCCTTGAGAGAGCAGAAAAAACTTGTCGTTCATGAGAAACCTCTTTTTAAAATCAGAGTGTACATATTGAGATTATGTGGTGGTAATGGTATTCTGGTGTTAACCAAGGGTGGAAATGTTACAATAGGAGTTTCAGCTCCAACAAACTTGTAGACTAATGAAGATTAGATGAAGTGTAAATGAAAATACCCAGGTAGGAGCACTTAGAAAACATGGAATAGATTTTGAAAAACAACTTGTAAATTGGAAGCTTGTAGTCTATTGCACATTAAGAGAGGTGGGAGAAGATGTTCAAGATGCTTGGAGAAGAGGTACACCACAGGAGCTTGAAAGTGGTTTTTGAAAACGTTCTTGTGCTATTACAGCTGCTGGCACAGGAGTGTTTTAACAATCTTTCTGGGGTGGGAAAGGGAAGTATCACAGGGACACTGACTAGGGATTGACTGTTCAGTTGGCTTAAATGTGAGAATGAGGAGTGGTTGTGTATGACTGAGTGAAATTCACACTGAAAAGGAAGAGGTTCTTCACATGAATTGATTGTGGATCTGTAAAGTGCCTTGTCAGAAGACTTTGTGAGTGTGAGAAATTTAAGCAGGCTTAAAAGAAAGCTGAAGTACTTGGAAGAAATCCACAAAGGCCACCAAACAGGAATCATAAAAGGCTCAAGAAAACACCTCATAATAGTTTGGGGATGAAGAACACTTTGGAATATCTGGGGATTTTTTTCTGTTTGTTTTTTTGAGATAACACTAAATGGAAGTTGTGTCATACTATAAAGGAAGAAGAACTTGAACAAAGGGAGAGAAAACCCAATGGATGACTGAAGTCTTTTCAGATGAAAATACTGAAAATGTGAAATGGTGTAAACAGTAATGAAAATGGGAAAAACACACTTGATTTCAGGGTGTGGGTGTTTGTATTCAGTGTGAACCTGGATATATAGGTATTAATTGAAGGAAATAAAATTTCTAATTATTCTTTACTTTTCTTTTTATTAGCAAAACCAAATAGGAAGCTGACATTCCTGTACTTGGCCAACGATGTCATACAGAACAGCAAAAGAAAAGGACCAGAATTTACAAAAGACTTTGCTCCAGTAATAGTGGAGGCCTTTAAGCATGTTTCAAGGTACAATAAACTTGTGTGTGCCATGTCCTTCATACCACACTTGAGGGGTGTTCAGAGTTGTCAGTTGATGTCTTCTGGCCCAGCTAGACTTCATGTGCTATTTCTGTACTTGAAGTCTTGTTAGTTTAATTTATTCAGTGTTTTTTTGATCTTCGATAGTCTTACTACTATTGGATGAAGTTTGATAGTAAATGCATCAGCATTCAGTCCCTTTTTGCCTTGGAAGCTGTTAGCTGAAACTAAGCAGTGCTTCCTGTCTGTGTTTGTGCTACAACAGTTTGACATTTTTCATTACTGGGTGTTGAATGATTTTTTTTTTCCCCCAGCAGCCTCTAATCTGATTGAATGAAGAAGCTAGGGTCTCGATACAGGATTATTTTCACAATGATAAACAACTGTTGAAGCAACATAGACCTATTTGTAGTGTTTGCAGATTTATGGGTTGAAAAAAAAAAAACCCCAGAGCTGGGTGTTGGCCCTTTTTTTTTTTTCTCTCATTTGCTTGCTGGGACACATTGAACTGGTCTTTGCTTGCTTAAAAATGTGAATTTGTTATTTTCTAAGCTTATTTGACTTCTGATGCTTGGATATTGCTAAGATCTGTGAAGGTCTTTCTGTGAAAAATAATTACACAGCAGCTCTGTAGTTCTACCTAGTGCTAATATTTGCTTTTTTTCCTTGTAACAGTGAGTCTGATGAGAGTTGTAAGAAACACCTTGGCCGAGTGCTGTCTATCTGGGAAGAAAGGTCTGTTTATGAAAATGATGTATTAGAACAACTTAGGCAAGCTTTGTGTAAGTATTTTGTGAGTGTATGAAGGTTCAGTCTTGTGTTTGAAATAGTATTTCCCTGAGTGCTCTGTTTGTTTTCACTTAGATGGAGACAGAAAGGTGAGGAAGCGCACATATGAACAGATCAAAGTTGATGAAAATAACTGTTCACCTCGAAGTTCTCCCACTGATCCTCCTCAGGTAAAAGCATATTTGTAAAATTCTCTATTTACATATGGTTTCATATAGAATTTTTGAGTTACTCTTTTTTTTTGAATGGTCTCTGTTTTTCAGTGAGGTACTACTGTTTCTGGGCGAGGCTGGCTACACCTGAAACTTTTCATAATTTGTCAGCGGGGTATGCTGTAACTTTATGTATCTGACACTAAACCAAAATGTACGTGAACTCTGTATGTTCAGCTTTGTTCATATCAGGATTTCAGCAGTAGTTTCTACAATGTATTGAGTTCTCATTCAGTTGCCAGGGTAGCAGTGAGTAATACATGTATTAGAGTAAGATTGTTATGAATTTAACGATAAAATATTTCCCGAAGTTTCAGTTGTGATGGCTCTGAAAAATTCTCGTCTACCTGGTAGTGTTACAGCTTTTCTAATTCTTACAGAGTTTTGTTGAGATATTGTCCTGTCTCAGAAGGATTTTTGTTACAGCAAAGAACGACTGTCCTCAAGTCATCACAATTTAGTGTGTTTCTCTGTAGCGGATATCTGGGCTTCTGTGAACATCAGCCCTACTTCCAGAAGAAGTGCACTGATACAGTCTTTTGCAATATTCTTGAAGCAAAATAACAAGAAAAGTAATTTTAGAAGATGTATAATAAATTGAAAGGTACTGTAAAATAATCACTACTGTCAAGAAGAAAAGATTTATAACTATTCTTATACCGAGAATTTAAATGAAGAAGCTCTTGTAGGAAGGTGACCTTTAAAACTAGAGAAGCTGCAATGTTGTGCTGAGAATTAAAGGTTTGGTTTTGTTTGACTCTAAAGGTGATACTGTAAATGCTGTTAAAATTACCATCAAATCAATACTATAAGCTTGTTGCAAAGTACTTTTCTTCTAGGATCTGTTTATTTAAACTAGTTCTCAATCTTGCATGCTTTTTTCAGACCACAGATCTCATTAGAGCATTACAAGAACTAGAAAACGCTGCCTCTGGGGATGCAGCAGTTCACCAGAGAATAGCTTCCTTGCCTATAGAGGTCCAGGATGTGTCCCTGTTAGACAGAATAACAGGTGAGGGTTGGGGGCCTGGTAACCAAAATGCTCTTCTGAGAATGTAATCGCACATAATGAAATCATGCTTTGTTTGTTTTTCTCTGCTTGCTTTTTAGATAAGGAATCTGGAGAGCAACTTTCCAAAATGGTAGATGATGCATGTATGTTGCTGGCGGATTACAATGGCAGGTTGGCAGCTGAAATAGATGATAGAAAACAGCTAACTCGAATGTTATCAGACTTTCTCCGGTGTCAAAAAGAGTTCCTTGCAGAGAAAGAACATAAGCTGGAAGTGCGTAATGTTTTGTTTTAGTCCCTTCTTCACTAAAGCTTGTTATTACAAATGTTTTTAGTTAGCCTAAACAACTTCTCTCTAAAGGTAAATATTTTATTGCCACTGTTATGTCTTTGCTTCCAGCACATTATTAACACATTGTTGGATTCTAGTGTTCTAAACCTAGTAAACCAGCTCTTTCTACTTTTTTAGCTATTCAGTCTTGGTTATATTTACAGACTTGTTTTAGTAGTGCAGATAGAAAGTCTTATCCCTGGTGTTACAAACTTAAATTTTCATCATGTCGTTTTCTTTCCATGCTCTTTTTATTCATTGTTGTAAGTTTTAGTTATGTATTTGCTAAAGGATAAGAATTTAATTCCAGGTTTCAGCACAACTTTTTAACCTGACTCGAGCATCCATTAAACCCAGTAAAATGTAGTTGTAGCTTCTATGGCCTCTAACACAGCTGGTTATCAGCACTAGCACCAGGAGGACTAGACAGATCATAATAAAAGAAGGATGCAGGGTGAGCAGCTCATTATTAGCAAATGATCCCTGAAGTTATTCTGTTCTTTGCTCTCTTACCAGTCATCAGTTTCCTTTCCTACCATGTACAGCTGTAAAGCCTCCCACTGAACATTCTGCATATTTAGAATATGTCCATAATTTCATGTCAATTGCTTCCCGGTGCTAACTTGGGTATTACAATAATGGAATTGAAGCTGCATCATTATGCAAGGGGAGATGTCTGAGCATTCACAGTGCCCTGTAACTGCAGCATATGCATAAGTGGTACCAAAATTAATTATTCTTCAGGTTTCATCATATACACCTATCCAGAACATTTTCTTTACCTTTTTATAACTTCATAACTTGGATTCAGATTTTGTTGTGCTTTTGTTCCAGAAAATGCTGTTCATAATGTATTTGAAGTCATCATTCTCATCAGTTGTATCATTCCTAGCCTACTCTTACTTCCTGACTTACTTCCCTTTCCTCTGTGCCTCACAGAAAAGCAATTGATGAAGGTTCTTCCTATCAACCTTACTGTGTTTATCCTGTGGGAAGAATATCAACCAACTTCATGTAAGATAGATGGTATGCGTGGTAGTGCTGATTTCAGTAGCAACTGATCCAACTGCATAATGGAACCTGGAGGATTAAAGAACAGGAAGCCTTAAGCTTTTCATCATGTGCCCTACCTTCCCTCTGCCCGTGCCCTTTGAAGGACAAAGTTCCCACAGTTTCAGTGAAGGGCTGGTTGTCTAGAGGCACTGACTTGTTTATTTGCAGCTCATTACCAGCAGTTATACCCTGTTTAGTTGTAGCAGTCTGCCGGGATAGTGAGTTGCTCAAAAGGCAGTGACTTAGTCCTTCAGACAGATTTACACTTCTGTAAAGCAAGAGAGCTCAGTTCAAAAGAAATTAAAAGTGGTAGCTCAGCTGTGAACAGATTCCACCCTTGTTGGTTGTTTTTGACAAATATAAACCAGTGTAATTTCCCAATATTGCTAGATCAGAGAATTCATAATTCTGAGAGAAAGCAATTGCATATTACTGGGCAGTTATGGTCCTTCACATGGTTTCTTGGTGGAATTATTTAGACTGCTAAATAATTTAATTCTAATATAGCACAATTTCATTTCTGGACTTGTTTGAGGTCTCTAAAAAGTAGGAGACAGTCCTCAGTATCTGTAGCTGTCTGTTTTAAACAGGTGAAGTCCTAGGATGTTGAAGTACATTGTAAGAATGTTTTTAGGCTGATTAGTGTGGCATAAGTGATTTCCTAATACAGAACTATGAGCCAGGATGGTGTCAACCCAGTTACTAATAAAGGCCTATGAGCCAAGATATTTCAAAAAACAAGAACCTTAAGATGAAGTTTCTAAACTAGTGTTGAGTAAAGTGACTTCATGCTCACTACCAGTAGTGCTTTTTGGTTTGGGAAGTAGAGGCTGATAAACACTCTGAAGTTTTGAAATGTAGGATTAATGTCTGTAGGGTTTGCTGACTTAGCACATGTAGGATTTATTTTGGTGATTTAAGAAATAGAGATGAAGCAAGGAGTCTGTGTTTACAGATTTGGGAAATTCCATGGCTCAAATTCAACCTTACTTCTTGGCTTCTCATTTGAAATAGCACTGGGAGAGGGCCTGTCACCTGATTCTTTGAGAATGTATTTCCCTGAACTGTCTGTCCCTAGGTTTTGCTGTTCAAGTTTAATTTCTGGTGAAATTAATTTCTTCCAGACAAGCTTGTTTCTTGTGTTAGACTTCTGGCTATTGACACTTTCCTGAGTAGAACATGGTCTCTTCAGTTGTAACAGAAAGTCTTTATTTCTTCCTGAATTACTATCACCAGTCTGTGAATATAATGCTGAGATCCTACCTTACTGATTTCTTACCATACCAAACATGTATAGTAAGGAACAAGTGGATGTATTCTTAGTTGAATCTAAAAATGTTACCTGTTGCTCACCTTGTTTAACAATTTGAATTGGAATTGAATTGTCAGTAGCTTTCAGCATTAGATAGAAGCTTTAGACCTAAATTTCCAGATCTTTTTTATCTTCCAAAGATAATTTACACGTAAGTAGTTTTGAATAACCAGGCTTTCCATGAGTAATTTTTTAAGAATAAGAGTCTTTCTAATAGTTGTTTTTGAAACAGAAGTGCATGATTCCCATCAAAGCAAGGTAATGTATGTGCTATATCTTGACAGGAAATTTTGATAACAGGTAAATAATGTCATGTCTGCATCGAAAGCTAACTGTACTGCTTGGTAGGTGACTTTCCTAAGTATGTTTGGGGTAAGTAGTGTCATCTTTAACTCTTAAATTGTTTTCTTTAACGTCTGTCTAGCTTCTGTTGCAGGTGGTGAACATGGACCTATCTTCTAATGATGTCACCATTCATTAGTATACACATCCTGCTAAAAATAAATTTAAGAATCAAAATCTTGTATTGTCTGTTGTTTTTGAAAACTTGAAGAGGAGGAATTCTGTAACTACTCATACCAGAGCTCTGCTATTTTCATCTATATTCTCACAAGTATTACTGAGTTTATGCCTGAGATGGATAAGCATTTATCCAGTGTCATTTCTTTTTCTTGAAGACTAAAATTTTCAGTGTTTATTCCTGAAACTCTCACATTCATTCAGTGAAATAATTCAGAATTCCCAATGCAGAGGTTTGGGGGTTGTTTGCATTGAAGCTGCCATTTCCAAAAGGAGAAAGCTGTGAAAACAAGACTTTTTTCAAGACTTTCAGCCTTTTAACACTGTTGGGTTTACATGATCAGAAATGAGACGTGATGAATGTAGGACTTCTCCTTCACAAGCAAAATAAAAAAAACTTTCACTTTAGTAGACAATGGAGAAGGTGTGCTTTATAATTGCACTTAGGCCCCTTTAGAACCCCCCTCAAATTCAGGATCATGCTAAGGAGTCTTTTCCCTTCACTTTTGGTAGTTTTAAAGTAGTATAAATGTTTAAAGTTCAGTGTACTGTGGCTCCAGCAAGGATTTCTAGCTAGATAGAATTCTGTCTATTAGAGAAAATAGAAATTTTTGCAGAAATATTTTTGTGGAACACTTTTTCTCTGAAGCCTTTGATGACTAATACCATTCCTGTTTTCTACTACTTTGGTTGACTTTTCCCCTCTTTCCTTCTGTGTTGTATCTCCCTCCTAGCCCATCCACTAGTTTTTGAACAAAAATACTGCTTGGTCTCTTGGTGTCACTGAAGAATAAAAATGAGATTTTTATGTTATACAGGAACAAAGAATTGGGTGTACATACATTGATACCCAGATGGCTCATGTCCTTTTGATAAGACTGTCCTGTTATTCCAGAATTAATATGGCATTAGAAATTACATAAACAAGAGAAATCCTTGATTTACTGTTCTCTCGTGTCTTTGCTTTTGTCTCTCCCTCCCACAGACTCCTGGATTATAGAGTGGTTGGTCTCTTACTAAATTTCAAATAAAGGGTTTAATAGTTGGAACTCTTGACTCATGAACAGGTGTGAGTAGGGAATCACAAGACACCATCTCACCTTCATTTTGACCCTATGGAAAGATGCAGTATTGCTACACTTAGTGTATGGTGGATATACAGTTTCTTGCACACTCTTGCTATCAATTTGCCACTTTAAATTTGGGAATGTCTTGTCAGTACATCCAAAATTTTTATGAGGGAAGTGCTGCCTCTGATTTAACAGCTTGCATTTAATTAAAACACTTAATGGTGCTATCTTGCATTTCTGATTTTCTACAGCTCTCTAAGCAGTATTCATATTCTTATGCTCACACATCTGGTTTTAATTGTGGTTTCTGAGTGTGTGGAGAGAATACAATATGTTCAATGCACATTTATTTCATGATTGAGCTTTTATAGCTCCATATAGCCTGACTTGTCTTCCTAAAGGTTTTAATTTTGTCTTGGAATTTTACAGATAGACAGCAAGCAGTTAGTCAGCCTTGACTTAAGCTCTGGATTTGAAAGACTTTTTTTTCCCTGCTCAGTTCACACTTAGTGGTTTCAAATGTAGACAGAAATATTAAGTAAATAGTTTAGGGCTGGCAATGATATAACAGACCTCTTATTCTTCAGTTGTTTGTTTTTTTTTTTTTTTTTCAATACCAAACTGGGTTGGTATTATTGTCTACTGTTGCCCTTTACCATGGCCTTTGTGTTATCACAGGGTGTAGTGCTATCCTTCCTAGCTTTTTTTTTTCTTTAAACCCCTTATTCTTCCTTAGTATGTCAGCTTTTTTTGCTCAGTGACAGAGTACTTAGGGTAATATATTCCATTATGCTTCATATTTTTCAAGTTCACTTCAGATAATTGGGATTCATTTCTTCATAACCTTGCAGCTGAGCACTTAAATTATTTTACTAAGCTTTGGCTGAAGATTGATTTGTAGGATGAACCCTACATTGCCTTTTGTTATGGGGTGGAGTTTGCAGCATTGAAGGTGATCTACAACTCCATAAATGTGGCAGCAGCACAATAACTCAGGTTGTTCTGGAGTTGGAGCTGAGCAGCTAACAGTGCAGTGATTACAGAACTGGTGACTGGAAGGTATCAGGAATGGTCAGTAAGGTTCATCCAAACCCACAGGACTGGTTTGAGTATTTAAGATCTTCTGATACATGCTTGGTAACAGAAATAGCAGTACCTAATAGTGGTACAAACAGACCATATTGTGTGATCTCTCAACGTGATGAACCATCGTATTCATCTTTGTTCAAAATTGCAGCTTCAAAAATTGAAGCTGACTTGGCAGTTCTTCCAGTTCAGGGAAGACATCTTTTGAGTCAAGGCAGATAGATATTCTTGGGCTGAGGGAGTATGTGACTGTGGAGCTCTTTTTTTTTTTTTTGTAGTAATAAAGAGGAGAGAGCCTTCACCAAAATTATTTTTTTCTCTAGTGGCCCAGTTCCAAGTAACTTGCACTTTTTCAGAGAAGCATATGTAGCTCTTCACCATCAGGAAGGAAGTGTAGGGTAAAGATTTCTAATGAGCATGTTCTTTATGTTCTATCTCTCCCCATCCTGCCATGTACAAAATAAAGTGTGATTCTGTAACAGGCCACTATGCTTAGATATTTGTGCAGATTTATTGAAGTCCTTTGCTTATAGGTTGGCCATTTGAGAGGCTTTGTGTAGTGTAAATGCTTTATTAGAATTGCACAGTGCAAGTCTTAGTGAATACCAGCATTTGGGGTTGTGTTTTGTAAAAACCAAAACTAAGTTTCCCTAAGATCAGTTGTTTGGATTATCTACCCTAAGGTGACTGGGGAGAATTAAGTGATCACTGAAATAGTAATTTCTCCTTAAGGTTTATTTAGTTAGAAGTTAAGGTGTGGGGATGTTTAAAATAAGACAGGTTGCATCTCTTACTTGCAGTGGAAGTAGGCTTGCTAAGTATTTTTACAGATTGCTGACCTATCTTTTAGATGTGGTTTCTTTGTTTCCATAAGCACTTTTTTTCAATGTCAGGAGATAAGCTTGCAGAGTTTTGTAGAACTAATTTGCAAGACTAGAATGGAGAACAGCAGCCCTTATTTCAAACACAGCAAAGCAAAGTCAAACAGCTGGTGCATTTTGTTCCCCCTGTGTTGTACCCATTCTGTGACACTAATGCTTATTTGACCCGTTTTCATAACAAACTTATAACCTCTGTACTTGAGCAGTAAATATGCCTCTTTCATATAGCGACTTACCAACTGCAGCCTCAGATACCGTAGTATAGAGTTACTCGGTTTGTGCCTGAGAGATTAGACTTCACAGCTCAGTGTTGTCATTCAGAGCAGCAGAAACAGTTGAAGACTTCCACCTTTTAAATTGACTTACCAGATATTTGAATATAAATCCTAGCTTTTCTAACAGAACAGATTGAACAGGTTGTAGGTTGTACTTTGCTCATCCTTGTAAAATAAAGATAACCTTTTCCTTCAGTTCATCACATTTTAAAGCATTATTTGTCATTCAAGATTCTCTGTTTTTGAAACAAGGTAATAAAAATGTTTCAGCTGTTACTTTCTTTTTATCCATTTCACCCTTATTATTTTTGAAGGGTATTTTTAGCTTTCACTCTGCCACTTACCAGATAGTTTTTATTGAAAGGGGGAAAAAGTATATATATGTGAGATACCGCAAGATACCAGGTACTTTAATGCCTCTGAGGTGCGTTTTGAATTCCTCATAAAAATACTGAGAGAAGATACTGGACTTGCCTAGGTAGGACTTGCTGCTGTTAGTGAGACTCCTAACCAGAATGTTCCTGGCTATTGCCAGCCAAAAACTTCATACTGTTAACCAAAATTAATGGATCTATTTGTGTCATCCTCAGAAGAACAAGTTTTGCAGGTATGTAAAACTTTGTGCAAACATCTGATATTATGGGAGATTGTGAAGGGAATAATCAATGCTCTTACTTAAGTTTTTTGAAGGGTAGTTGTATATTAGCAAGTGACTTTCCTGTAGTGCATTCAGTAGTAGATGTTTCCTTTGCTTTGATCAGTAGTTTGCTGGAATAAAAAGAAAGCCTGGATATAAGAAATTGATGTAGGAAATGCTGCTACTGTAGTGCCTATTTACATCAGTAGTAGCAGTGAGTTTTTTTAAGTTCAAACTAACTTTTTTGCAACCCTTAATTTCAAACAGTAATACTGTTATTGTTTAATTTTTTTTGTTGAAAATCTGGTGTTTGTGTTGCTGGACTTACTAAATGTAAAGATTTTTTTAAATGTGTATTTTGAATACAAAGTCAGCAGAACTGTACACCCTGCTTGTATCCCTCCCACAATTAGAAGCTTTTGGAATTTTGTTGAAGCAGCTATAAACTCTAAATAGGAATGTAAGACTACACTGAATGGTAGGTAGTCATTCTAGGCAGACTAAACATCAGTCTTTCTTTATGGGAGTTACTAAGGAAACATTCATAATCTAGTTTCAAGAAACCCTTAATGTTATGGATAGAAAGGGAGAGGGAAGGGAGGGTTTTGGAAAACTCTGCTCCACAATATGAGATGGCTTGTATAAAAAAGCTGAATCAAAATATGTTGCTTTAGTTAATGTCTTCTGGTCGTTTCATTTAATAGGAAAATAAGCCCATGTGAATTTGAAGATAATTGCAGCTGACTCAAAAGCTGTGCTCCTTAGAGTTATCTGTAAATAATGTCCACATTAAAGCCTGTGTTGTTAGGCTGATACTCAAAAGTTGTTTTACAACTTTTGCAGTTTTAAATTATTTATTTTAACTTTTTTGCTATCACCAAGATCTAAAACTTTATTTATAATAAAGGGGTCATTTTTGTCTAACGAGCTTCTATATGAAGTTAAAAGGAAGCACCATGCTCATGTTACACTTTACTATGTTACATTCTTCTGCTTCATTCTTGTTAATGTTTTGCCTAATTGATTGGGAGGGCTGATGAGAACTGCTTGTAGAAATCTCTGACAGAAGAAAGAAGAGAAATGGCTAGAACATCATCCTGCTTTTTCTCTCAGCCTTACTGAAACAACACAAAATAGAATTCATTCTATGGCAGGCTTCTGATGTTTTCACTCAGAACCACTCCAGTGTTACATAGAAGAAATTTGTGTAAAATCCGATGTCGAACATAGCGGCATTCGTGAACAGAGCTTTTGGAGCATTTGAATGTAAACAGCAAGGAAAGAGTCTTCAGGTGGACAGCAAGTAGCATTTAAAGAAAATATGCATACAGTTCCTGTAGATGTTGGGCAGAGGACTCATATGTACCCCTGTTCTCACATCTACAAAGGAAAATAATCCATCATTTATGTAGTGATCTGAGGCCGCAGATGGTGTCAGAGCCTGGTAATGAAATAATGTATGACCTTTTATGTTTAATGTCAACATAGGGGAAAGTAAGAAATGTTAATTTGCACAAAGTGATTACTAAGTAGGTGCCCTCTTTATGACAAAACCCTGTTTGCATTTAAAAAAGCATTATTAGGAGTGGAATATTCCTGGTTTTGAATTGACGTTTTGTAGTGTGTAAGAACAGTGCACTTCTCCATGTCTGGTTGGTTGGTTTTTTTTTTTTTTTTGGTCATAGTTTTTTGGATTTTGTTTTGTTTTGTTTTCTTTAAGTTCAGAGCTTTAATTGGAATTTGTCTGCTACTAAGCCCATCAGTTATGGATCAAATATCACTGGAAATAAGAAGAACATTCAAGAAGATATGAATCTTTCATGACAGATTAGAATAATTTTTAGTTTTAGTAATTTTGTTGTCAAAATTCTGAGCTCATGAATCAAAATGAAGGAGTTCGTAGCTGAATTGCTTTAATCAGGAACCAAAGCTATTCTCTTTTCCTAGTTTAAATTCATTATGATCTTCTGTAATGATGCTACTAAACTAGTCACAGGATTTATTGTGATTATTGCAGACAACATCCATCACTTCAGCTAAGGCTGATTGTAGAGAGCAGAAATACTCTTCAGTAGGACTCACAGTGAAACTGAATTTTACAAATCAAAACTACCAAACCACCACAGTTACACTATTGTCTTCATATAGTAAACCTGGGGAATTTACTTCAAAATATCAGGACTTTTAAAATAAAACCAGCCAATCTTCATTCCTTAAAAGCTTAGAGAATAATAGGTCACTTCAGGGTGCAGTAGGTCAAGAGCCTCAGCTAAGAAAAGTTGAAAATTGTTAGGTAACATAATTCTTAGCTGGACTGTGCTGAAAAATATAGTTCTTAAAAACTCTGTATCTTTCTGTTAAAGCTCATTGATGAAATACAGAACTTAGGTAATATTTCCTTTCAGCTAGTAGCAACTGTAGTTAATACTGGCCTGATTCTGAAAATTAATCCCTAAGATTAATGATAGCCTTTTTTCCTAGAGAATCCAGTCTGGAAGGCTTGCCTCCATACTGTAACATATGATGAGGTGTGAATCAAAAGAGGGAGAATGGGAGGAGGAGAACTCCAGAACTTTCACACAGTGGTGCAACTACCTGGCAGATGTGCTTACTCTTGCATTGATTAGAGATTTTATGATCATGTTTATGTTTAGAAATATGCCCATTTTTTAATTTGTTTTTTGTTTTGTGTGGTGTTTTGGTTTGGTGTTTTTGTTTGGTTGGTTGGTTTGGGTTTTTTTGTTGGAGCTTTTTTGTTTGTTTGTGGTTTTTGGGGGGTTGTTTTGTTTTCTTCCCCCCCCCCTTATTTCCGAAATGTTAACTGGGTTATTTTCTTCATGTCTGGATTTCTCTCATTGATTGGGGTATGGTACATGTGTCTGTGGAGTGGGGAGAACAACTTGGAAAGTGTGAGTTGAGGCTGGGGACAATGTTGAAACACATTCCTCTCCTTGTCTTTCGGAGCTGTCTCAGTAGTTATTTTGGGGAGTGTAACGTAAGAGTAGTTGACGCTGTTTTAGCAGCAGTTAGGAAACAATGTATCCCACAGCTGTTGTGCTTGCTGAGAATGTTTAGCCAGGAAGAAATGGAAGTTGTCATAAGAGTACTGACACCTCCTGCTAAGTGTGTAAAGTGGTTCTTGCGCTTGCCTTAAAACTTCATTCTAAACTAAAGGAATAGCCAGAGTACATTTACTTTTGCATTTGACTGAAGCAGTTGTGATATTTTTCAGTTTTGCCAAAAGTAAAGAATACTGCATTAGTTTAATATGTAGTTGGTAAAGTTTTTGCACTGCCGAAGTTTGAAATGCTGAAATGGACTAAAATTGATAGAAATAAAGAGAAGCAGAATGCAGAGAAACAGCTCAGGATGATGTGTAAATCCTGTAAATGAACTCTGTTGTCTTGGAATTTAGTTTTATTTATATAGTAAGAAGATGTATCTCTGACATAAAAAGTGCATAAAGTTGACTTTATTAGGGCAAAACAGTTTTGTAATATTTCTCAGTTACTGCTGGCAGTGATTGGCAGAAGAGGAGAAAGTGAATAGCTGTTTCATAAGGTTTACACGTACTGTCCAATTTCCTGGGAGACAGCTGCAGTTATGCTGCCAGTCATCCATTCTTTCCTTTAGCAAGGAAACAATCCTAACTGAGCTCTTAAAAGTTTGATAAAATTACTTTTGTGAATACATAAAGAGAAGAGAAGCCCAGAGGAATGTTTCAGTAGTTGTTCTCCCCTCAGTCTATCCTAGTCAGCCTGTGGAGCATGGAACCAGCCATAACTTCCACTACTCTTTGCCACAACAATAGTTAGGTGATGTAGAAGACATCAAGGAATATTGGGATGGAAAGGGGAGAGTTGGAGGGCACACACTGGCTGGGAGCTCCTGTGAGATGAAGAATTGGACTAACTGGGACGAAGATAGAACATTTGGCACTACTGTGGGTGTAAAATAGTTTTCTGTAGTAATAACATTGAAACGATGTTTCTCTGAAAGAAAGTAATCTGAGGAGCCAGTATTTGACGTGTTCTTTCAAATACCACTAGCTGTTTTGTTTTCTTGCCTGATTCAGTATTAAATTCTTTTTCACAAGAGCATCTTTATTTAATCTTCTTCATCTCTGAAACTGGCATCACAGCATGTTCTTATGTTCTGACTGGGTTGGTAATTTAGAAATTTATTATGAATCCAGATTATGATAAAAGCCCCCAACCTTATGCACACTATGATGATAATAACCCTATTATCTAATAGGGTACACCCCTCCATTACAAAAAAGAAGAAAAATCTGCTGTTACAACTTTTTGAAATTGAATTAGATGTTCAGAATTTGAAGTGAGATGGTACATATTTAAACGAAAACATTTGAAACATTTTGTTAGTGTAGAAAAGGTATTTTGGTTACTTCTTTTTTCACACTTATACGCTACCAAACTGAAAAGGATGCACTTTAAGTCAATGCAGTGAGGATGGTATTTTTGACGGCTATAGGTAGGAGAGGAATATATTGCAAAGTTTTAGGCAGAGACGAGTCTGTTACATTTTGGTTAGTGGAGAAAATAAGGACTCTGAGATAAAGTACTGTTAAGAACATTATCTGGCCCAGACCTTCTCTCACTGAATCAGGCTTATTTCTCAGTGCAAAAGAGATGCTTTCTTTCCATAGTTCAGTTTGTTTTCCATAGTATACACATAATTTTTGCATGGGGGTGGGAGAGGAAACTGAGAAGTAAGAGAAATGCCACATGGTTTCTAAAATAACTGTAGATGTTACTGTAGCTGTGCACCAAAGGACTGGGATATAAATCAGTATTTTGTGTTCCTGCACAAATCATGAAGTATTTAAAACTATTTTGTGAGTCTCTGATTTAAGTGTAGGCTGATGTTAACAATTAGATAAAAATCACTGTAAATTTTAACTTCGATCTTCCCAAAAGTTAGACATTTCCCTCTGTATTGTGTTGGGATTTTTTTCTTCCTCCCCATGTATCCAAACCATTTTTTTTATATTGCTCTGTAAAGGTGTGGAGAATTGGTTTTGTAGTCAGCACGTGCAACAGTTTTAAAGCTCGGCTGCAAGCAGAATTTAGATTAGAAAATGTGTAGTGGCTATTTAGTACGTTGAAAGACAGAGAGACAAATTTGGAGAACAGAATTGGAAGTTGGAGATAAACATTGAGCTTTGAGTTCTGCCTTTCAAAAGACCTTTATTTTAAGGTCAGCTCTGAAAATAGAACTTGAACAATATGTCAGAAATAGTAATAAAATGTGAAGAGGCCTGGAGAATGAAGATTTACATCTGACTCCAGTCCTGCAGGTTAAGTAGATGCGTATTGGGCTCTTATTTCCTCAAATGTTAGGTTGTCATGACCACTTTCCATTCCTAATTATGTATTTCTTTCTTTGTTTTCCTCCAGTCAGTATCAAAGGTTCATTTCATTCCAGCCCAAATACTTAATTGGACAGCAAAGAAGGTAGAGGAACATCATTGTTTGTTTTTACCACAGTTATTTATGCCTTTAAACATTTCCTAAATTTTACGTGGAACACTGAGCTCCTTGTAACGTCTTTAAAGACAAATCTCAGAACTGTCATGTTCTCAGTAAATGTGAGTCCTTTGATCCTGAAGAAGGTAGAAGGCAGGAGACACCAGACGGTGTAACTCCCCCGAGTATTACACTTGGCAATGTTTCAAACACACAAAGTTTTGATGTAATTTATTTCTAGGTTGCTAGTAGCTACCAGAGTAGGAGGAATGCTTCTGCAAAGGCAGTAGATAGATACGAAATCAGTAATTTTCTGCATCACATCCCTGTGTGCTAGTTGTAATGACCCATTGTTTTATTTCTTCTTTTGCGCACTCTTATTTATTCTGCATTCTCCTCAAACCATGGTCACCAAACCAGAGACCACTGAGAATATTGCATTCATAGAGAATCTCTTTTTTTTTTGCGTCCCTCCACCTTGTCTTTTCTGTCCTACACATCCAGACTCAACAGTGAAAGCTGGAGCTCTTCATTGCCCAAGATTTCAGAATATAAAGGTGAAGCCAAGTTTAAATTCTTGATATGTTCCAGAAACATAAAATTTGCCGTACTAAGTTACCTGTTTTCTGGTGGAGATAATAGACATCCTTCAGCTGTAGTGAACCATGGGCAGAAGGTGGTAGCTGTAGCTCATAAGGCCAGCATATTTCATAAATAAATTTGGCGAGCTGTGCCATCATCAACTTTATTTTGGAGTATTTGTCATCCAGAGGAAATCAGGGGTTTTGTTAAAGTGATACTCAGCACATAGCTTCCAGACATGTCTGTTTAGTCTTGTACATCTATGATTCCATAAACACCAGTGTGAGAGTTGCTGGATGAGTGCCAGTAGATCATGGTTTCCTCTTTCCTCATTTTCTGTCTTCCACTGACACAACTTGTGTTGTGGCAAATTTTTGTTGTGGCAATTTTCGTTGCTGCTGTTGTTTTTTAAAATGGTGGTACATTAAACAGTCTTTAGTTTTACATGATTTAAATCTAGGATCTATACCACTATAATTAGTATTTTATACACTGACTGTTTAAACAAAACAATTTAGCATGCCATCTTGAAAGCCAGACATTTGTCTTTCTTGTGACATTTGCTGTCACAGGTCGTGTAGTGAATAGAGTGACATGTCCAGTAGAGAAACACATAATTCGGAATAGGGTGATATTAGGTGTGACTTCTGTGGAGGGAATTAAATTCTGTCTGTGTGTACACCTGTTGTTTGCTTTCTTGGTGACAACACAACAACTATGCTTAGATTATCTGAAAATGTAGGAATGGAAAGTCCCTATTTATAGTGTTCTTACCTGTGGAAGAAATCAAGCATTCTTGCTCAAGCAGTGTTATCTCAAAGATGCTTTATGCTCAGGCTAAAGAATTGTGGAACAAAGCAGTTACCCAGGTGCAAACCCAAAGTAGAAAGACCAGTCACTACACACAGGTTTGGTTTTAAGAACGTGCCTGAACTTTTTCAGACAACACATTCTTCTTAAGAACCAGTAATTCTTGGTTTTCTGGATTTCTTCTTGTACAATAGTGCTGTCTTAGAACACAGCAGCAAGAAATTTAACATGACTAGGCTATCCTTTAGACACTACTGTTTAAAACACACTACTCCTTTGGTTTCCTGGCTAGCTTCTCACCTGTAATTTATATGGACTGTTAATGCATCCCTTGCTACAGTGCTTGTAAGGGAAAGTCATCCTAATGTCATTGAAAGTGTAATGGGCAGCCCTCTGCAGCTGTTTTGTGCCCATGTTTTCAGCATTTTTAGAAAACAGCGCCTTGAAACTTCTTTACCTTCAGGCTGATTAGTGTCTCCTGCTTTATGCAAAGAGAAGAATCCAGTTTTCTGGAACACCAAGATCTTCCTTTTTTTCCCAACCCACACTCCAGTAGAATTGTTGTGCTTTGTGCTTAGTCCTTGAGTCCAAGAAGTATGCTGCTTTATTATTTGGCTAATCAGTGTTATTAATAGTGGATCATGCAACTGCTGTTAAGCCAGTTGAAAATGATTGTGTTGATTCATATGTAAACCACAAAATTATTATTAGCATAATAATATTAGCATTTTCAACTCTAACAGTTTAAGATAGAGAAGATTCCTGTCACTGCTGACTAGGAGCATCTCACTTATTCCATTAGTGTCCTCTGGTCTGTGTGTGCATATACAACTCAGCAAATACCTACCCCCAAATGCTTGAAGCCATGCTCAACAGCAGCTGCTGTAGTCAGTGGAAAATTAATGTTCTCATGCAGCACGATCAGAAAAATTGTACATGCTCAATGACAACTGTAGGTTTCAACCTTATGTTTCTGTTAAATAGTAAGCAATAATTCTTAGGCTTCTGAGGGTAAATCCATATGTGGGATGTAGAATAATCTTGGTCACTTGAACTTCAGGTTTGTATTTACCTGAAAGTATTCATTGTCTTCATGAGTCTAAATAGCCAACATCCAGTTAGGATATATAGATATATATAGATAGATATATAACTAAAAGAGCAAGAGAGTTTACAGAAGCTACTCTTAAAAATACCAAAAGTAATAAAGACTGATGTTCATAATGTAGGTTTTACAATCATCAATTGTAAAATGATGAGTACAAACTCCAGATTTGCATCTTTCAATGTAATTGATAAAGGCTTACCATTTAAATATATATTTTCTAATTTTAGAAGTCATAAATGTATTATGTGATTTAAGATTTAGAGCATGTTTATTTTCTGCATCCAAGCCAGTGCCCAAATTTCAGTCGGAGGAGGTTGCTGGAAAATACTGAATTTCATTAGAGTTCCAGCAAAAACAAAGCTGCTGGTGGAAAACATACAGGCTGTCTGTACATGAGGGTCAGCAGGCAGGCTCAGTGCTGCAGTGGGAGGGAGGAATACTGTGCAATTCTGAGAATGCTGCGAGGTCCAGAGTCTTACTGAAATAATTTCTTCAGGAGACATGTTCTTCATGTCCCTCAAAATACTTAATTTTGAGGGATGTGAAGACAAGTTTCTCTTACGCTGCTGCATACAGACGTACTGGTTAAAGCATGTTGCTCACTTTTTCATGATGCATGTGGGATTAACAGTGCTTTTTCTTCCAACTGGATACCTAGCATGCTTTTATGAAGCGTCAGACAGCTTTTGCCATGTTGCACAATGAACTTTCTCATCCAAACTTCAGTTTATTTGGAAACTTAATGAAATATGCCCCACACAGTTGCAGCTTTCTGTCTACACATGAATGAATGTGGGGAGAGGTTTTTTCTGTTCTTATTTGATCTTGTGGTCTTGACTCTTCTTTATAAGGTTGCTGTGAGCAAGTAACTTTACCTGAACACTGGCAAAAATATGATTTTGGGTTTTGGTTTTTTTTTTTTTTTTAGCTGTGGAAGTGAGGGACAGATGTCCTTTCTGCTCCATCTGCATGTACTTGCCCTCTCAGCAGGGGCTCCTCTTGCTATGCTATTGCACCATCAAAGACCAGCTAGAGATGTCTGGGAGTCACTCAGGGACTCATTTGGCCTGTTGAGCCCTTCAGCCTATGGTGCCTGGCTAGCCTGGGTTTGAGGGGTGTCAGTAGAGAAACTACTTTTTACTTTACAAGCCCTTTAAAGAAATAATTTAAAACTTTGAAATGCATGGTGAAATGCATGGTTACTCTTTAAGATGGTATCTTAAATTTCTGTGCAAGTCTTCACATTTTATTTTAAGTCATGGCCAAATAGTAAATAATTTTGTCATGTTTCCCACCCTACATGGGGAAATGTTGCTATTTTCCATGACACTGCACTGCAGAGTGGCAGAGAAGTGCCACAGCCAGGCCTAATACTCAATCCCTCTACCTCATGGCAGGCTGGAAACATATACTCAGATGGCATTTGTGTAGTTCTTCATAAGACTCTACCCTGCCACAGATCATGTCCAGCACACCAAAAATCTTGAACAGGTCCTGACAGGCAGGTTTTGCTGTGCCAGCTAGTCAGTCCAGCTCTTGCCTGAACATCAGCTGCAGGTTCAGACCTGCTGGTTTTGTTTCCCTTGTCATCAGATGCTGGCTGTACTTTATTTTTCTTTCAGACTTCACATTTACGAGATCTGGAAACATGAGTCTGTGGAGAGACCAGGCTTAAAGGTCTTAAAAGCAAGTAGGGATAGATAATTTAAAAAAAAGTTTTTAAATTGTTATACTAGCCATGTTTACTAGATTTGTATTCAGTTCAGTTCGTCACCATGGTAAGCCCTTTTCTTCAGCAAGACTTCAGGTCTTGTTTTCCAAGGGAATTTGAAGCAGCTCACCAGTGAAATGAGACAGATGTCATTACTTTGCAATTTGGACAGCAAATCTGCTAAAACCCTGCTTTTCTAAGACGTCAGGAAAACCAACTTTTTAAAAGAGAGGTGATACAGGTTCTTATTTTAGGCTGTACAACTGGAAGCAGAGCCTGAGGTTTTCTCTAGAATCCTTGGTGCAAATTTAAAGCAGTATCAAGTTTGTGAGAGCAGATTTAGTGTGAATAAGAGAGAGAATTGGAGTGTCTGTCATACAAGAAACCCAGGGTAATGAACTTGGTGAAAATACACTGAAGTGATTTGCATTCTGACATGCAAGAAGCATGTGCCAAAAAAGGGATTTTAAGTGATTTACTACTTTGTATAATTCTATTTCTTTTGACACTGTGTAAACATGAAGAATGAAAGAATTTCTTGCATCATTTGCCTTTTCCCCCCCAGTAACAAATCTACTGAATTACTCATGATTTCATTTACAAATATCTTAGTAGTAAATTACTGTAACAACATTTAACTTAGTATGTTTGCCTCATGACCCTATCTTCCAAGGTCATTTCATCCACAAATGGATAGGAATACAGACATACAAAGTGGGAAACTCCACAGATATTCCTAGAGTTTTATACAAACCAGGATAATGATTTTAAAGATTATTTTAGTGAACTATAGGTGACTTGAATGGATGAAAGGTGCTTTAAAAAGCTAAGACATTTTAGACTGAAATGATGTCATAGCACTAAGCCTGATGAGTTCAAGAAGTGTTTGGACAATGCTCTCAGGCACAATGGTGTTACTCTTGGGGATAGTCCTGGGCAGGGGAAGGAGTTGGACTCAGTGATCCCTTGTGAGTCCCTCCCAACTCACTATATTCTGTAATTCTGTGATTGCTAACCTCTGATACATGTTTTGTCAGTAGATCACACAAAGATGTGCATTAGTAGGGTTATTGCAAGCAGTAGGCTTTTGGGAGCAATATAGTTCATAATGGGAAAGAAGAGTTGCAAAAAAACACTATAAATGTCTTGTTCTTTTTAATGTTGTTTACTTGTTCTGTGTTCTGCTCTCTCTCTAGACTTCTTTTTTCCTCTGGTTGCTCATAATTTCTTTCCTGACAACCTCTTTTTACACCTTTTTTATTGTAAAATAAAACCAGCTATTTGAGCAATTTGGAATTGGGTAAATAATGTAAAAAAAGTGTATGTGCCAAATTTGCTGCCTGAAATTGGTTGATTGATAAGGGACTTTTTCATTGTGAATTTTTCTTGGAATTGTTCTGTACTCTCTATTGGTATCACTTTGCTAAGGCAGATCTTTCTGGTCATAATATTTTAATACTAAAGCTTGAAGGCAAGCACTTTCTTTAAAATCTCTTTTTTTCTATAATGTTTTAAATGATAGAACTTGATAGATCTGTGTGCATTTTTGGAAAATTTAGATTATGATTTTAGTTGGTTGTGGAAAAGATGCAGTTGTTCGCTTGCTTCATGCGTAGTAGAGTTTTCACTAGAGATACTCCCACAGGATGTATGAAGGGCAGGTAAATCAGAATATCTACTGCTGCTGTGTAGTTCTCCTTTCCAGCTTTACCTTTTTAATTCTCCTGTCCCCATTGCTGAACACAGCATCTGAAATATCTATTTCATGCAAAATGAGAGAAAAATACAAAAATCACCATGCAGCATATCAATTTTTCTTACGGAATTACTCTCATTATTCATATAAACTATAGTTTCAGTTTACCAATTGACACTGAGCATATTCAACTGCCATTAAGCAAATCAGGCTTGGGAATGCTTATCTTTGAGCTGTAACTTACTGCTCCTCTTGAGAATCCATGTATCTGAAATGGATGGTTCAACCTACTTAATGAAGCTGTGAGAATGAGTTGACAAGTGTAATATGAAACTGTCTAGCTGATAAAATTAATTAGAATATACACATATTGGATGGCCCATGGCATTTCTTGACTTTGAGAACTGTGCTTTAAAAATCTTTAAAAACCACATGCTGTGCAAGTAAGACTGTTTTGAAATTTAAGGTGGCTCTTTCACAGCTCTTTGTTTGGATTACATAGGAATACTTGATGAACTTGAAAAAGATAGACATGAATCATTAAAAAAAAAAGTAGTTGGAAGAACTTCTTCAAAATGTCCAAGACCAGTTTTGCACAGATAGACCCTACACTGAGAGATTTATTTAAATGAACAAGGTCACCAGTGTGGGCTCACCTGTAGCAGAAATTTGGGGTCCTGTATCTGCATTGCCTTTATTTCACTCTAAATAAAGCTAATACCGAGTCTCAGGTCACTGGAATGCTTTCTCATTTTGTTTCTTGACCACAGGTTAACACTGAGTGGTTGTATACTGCAGCTGCAACAGCTATTATATGTTACCCTGCTTTAAGTTTGCTGCTTGGATTAGACTGCTACTAGTGCTTAGCCTTGCTACAATAAAACTGGGGTTTATGCTTCTACATTATGTAGATCTGTCTTTGACAAAGATCTGAGAGAGTTGTAACCTGGCTAGCAATAGATAAATCCCTACCTAGTGACCTGCAGTGTTAACTTTAATTCTCAGATTCATTTTCATCTTCAAAATAAATACATGCAGTCTTAGCTTTACAGCAGTTTCATGCTTTAAGATGTCTACATGTGTCTGCTAAATAATGAACTACACAGTCCACATTTTTGTGGTTCAACACTTACAGCATTAGGTTGAGAGAGTTGCACATGTGAAATCTGAAGTTGGAATTGAGATTGTTATAATGACCTACAGGCAAGGGATGCATGAACTGAGGAGTGTGCATCTGACACATATGAATTTTTGCAGTTCATCTGTTAGGTACAGGAAATATTTGAGCCTGAAGACTTTACACAATACTTCTTAGATGCTTTGCTAAAGGCACGCTTTTCTAATAGACCATCAAAATCCTTCACTCATTTTAATTTTTTTCTAAAATTAAGCACTGATACCCTTTAATTTGGATTTCATGTAGATCTTCTGTGAATAGGTGAAACTTCAAGAAGCTATCTATAAGCTTCCAGCCATTTAATTTTTTTTTATTTTCAGTGCTGTTCTGCTTTATCCCTTGTGTGTCTGTGCAGAGTAGCAACTTGAGTATTTGAACAAAATTGCTCAGAATTGTTCTGAAGTACTTGATTACTTATCATCAAAAGTTCTCCAAAGCTTCATGCTGTCAGCCAGTGTTTGAAACTTAAGAATTCAGTGTAATTTAAGCATCTCTTGGATGTATGTAGCTTTGAGTTTATTTTAATGGCTAAATAAATGCTGTATCAGATAATAAAACACAAGCAGACCAAGTGTAACCTCAGGCAGGCATCTTTCATTTCAGCTGCTGCTCATATCTGCCATCCTGGAATGCTTTAAATTAAATCATAGTCCCATCGAAATTGTCTAATTAAATCAATGTCTTTATATAGTAATTTATTTTATAAATATAATATTCATCACCCTGGACCTTTTATGATTGAGGGGAGATAAATACAAACTAAGTCAGTCTAGTAATTAAGCCAGGCTGCTAATGAAGTTTACTCATAGAAATATTAGAGAGATATGTTTTCAAGATTGGAAGAGATCTTCAAGCCATTCCAGCCCAGCTGTCCACTCAGCACTACCAATGTAACCCCTAAACCACATCACCCACTACTAGACCCAGGTGCCTCTTGAACAGCTCCAGGGATGGTGATTCCACCACTCCCTGAAGGCTTGTAAATGTTGTTTTGTTTTCTTCTACTTTTCCGAACACTGAGCAACTTTTTGGCAACACAATCTTGAACAGAAGGGCTACAGACAAGTTTATAATAAAATAATCTCAAAAATTAGCTTTAAGGTTAAGTAATTTATGTTTTTTCTCAAATTATTATGAAATGGGAAAATCCTTGTTTCTGAGGGGACAGGCATTTTGATATACTAATGAAAATGAACCTAAATTTAATGAATTTACAAGCATTTGAAAAAAAAAAATACTTTTAATATGCTCATCAGAGATTACTTAAAACATTGCTAACTTCTGTGAAGATCTCTGCCAGAGAGTTTTCCAGCCTGGGCTAAAGAAGGTTTCTGCAATTGCAACCATGTACAGTTGTTCTCTAGGCTGGCCATGTGCTGCTTGGCCACTTCCTCTCTGTGATGTGAGAGCAAAGAACTTCTATGGGTGGGTTGTCCATGGCTTCCATGAGTCTAAATAATGGGGAGATGGGCGCCAATGGATTTGAACATAAAACTTGGATAAGTTCATATGGAACTTATCACCAGAGGCTGTGGAGAGTAAGAAGGGATCCCGGACTAGACATTACTGTAAAGATAGTAAAGAATGGAATAGGAGATGAGCTGGCTGAGAAGGGAGTGACCAGGCAGAAGGGTGTAATACCATGTAGCATTGAAATAAACTGGAATTCGTTTGGACTAAGACAATGGAAGCAAAAACTGATATGAGGTAATAGATCTGATGAAGATATATAGGTGGAGAATGGGGACAGGCCAAGTATAGGACTGGGGAGAAACAGGTGTAGCTGGAACCAGAACTGTAGAGAGAATGATAAATGGAGACCAGGATTGGAGAAATTCAGATGAGAATCAGAAAAGCTAGAAATGGGAAGGGGTAGGCAAAAACCAGTTGTGAGTGTTTGCTGTGATAGGAGTGTGAGAGGCATTGAACATCCTGCCTGGGCACAAGTTGGTTCTAGGAGCAGTGTTCCAGGAATGGAGATGGATGTCAGGAGTCAAGTCAGCCTTGCCAGGAGTCAAGGCTGCAGTGAATGAGATTTGAGATACTGTTTAAGGGTGGAAGGAGCTGGACAAAAATTACATTTTCAAGAAGTAGGAAGAATAATTTGTGGCCAATAAGAAGGACTTTGCATTTCTGATAGTCACACTTCAGATGGGAAATGTCCTGATAAAATGCTTTGTTTCTATCTGCTAATATTCCAGACAAGAATTTGTGATTTGAAGGTCTGCAGTGTATTCCAGTCTGTACCACAGCGTAACAGTTGATGGTAGACAAAGTCACATTTCCCCAGATGGTTGCTAATTTAGTTTGTGGGTTTCAGACTTCTGAGTTCATTGCTTCCTATTGCTTAATTTGCAGACAAGCTGAAGATTCTCTAATACTTTAACTTGAAAATTTCTTTGAAGGGTTAATTTGAAAATTTTAAGTACTGAAAAAACTGGGATACCCAGAATTAGAGGATGCATTACATTTTCATCTGTCAGCTCGAAGGTTTCTGAAGAATAAATTGTGTTTTGTAATGGTGAAGCTTGCCATTAGAAAACCTCTGAGAATATTAGTAGATCTATGCACAGAATAAATAATGTGTACAGTAAGTAATGCATGGGGCAGTACATAGAACAAAAAGGAATAATCAAAGCAATCACTGTGTAATTACTCATTTCTTCAGTGCTATTTACTTAGTTCAAAACCTAGCAAGACCAAATGCAAGAGAGTTAGATATTAACGTATTTAAAAAGTTGAGGCCTGCTTCCAGAAATTTCTTTTCTAGGAAGTTTGCAATGTGCAATGAAAGATTAGCCAAGTCAGTCCTTTCCTAAGTTTGTCATAGCTGTCCTTAGTTCTTCTACCTTGTTGTGTGAAGCTTATGGATGTTGGTTCAGTCTCTTAAAGTTATTTCAGGCTATCATTTATCCTGAACACTGGTAAATAGGTCGAGCTTTAATCGTACTGCTGTTGAATGTGAGCCATGCCAAATTTTTAAAGGCAGCACAAAATTTAAGCCTGCTCATCTGTTTTCTGAGATGTTAGTGAGGTTTACCTGAATCCTACAAGTCTAGTTGTCAGTCTTCCTTGCAGAAAAATATCCAGACTGGGTGAGGTAGAGTCTGTAAATACTGTGATTCTGAACTTCAGAATCTAGATATCAGTCTATCACATGACATTTGCTTTCATCTGAACCTTTAAAGAGTTCTAGTAGTTTCTGCATTGTTGGAACAGAGTACAAAAGCCTTTGCTCTGTGATGCAGCTCTGACATCTGCACCTGAAACTGCAGGTTGGAATGGACCTAGAAAGTCAAGAGATCTCAGTTTTAAATACTGTGTACTTACAGGCCATGGATGCTGATGTGCAGACATGTCTACAACACCTTAAAAGCTTTTTAGATGTCTGGGTTTTGTTTTTCTGAATTGAAGTATTTATTTTCACCTTACCTTTCTGTAGCTAATGAGGATGCAGGTTAAATACTGCTCTTTCCTGCAAACCTTTTATTCTTGCTTTGCTATACATGTTCTACCGGGCAGTATTTTGGTGCATTCCATAGCCTCAGTGATCAGATGAAGGTTCAAAGTCATATCAATGTTATAAAGGGAAAGCATATCCATGAAGATTTTTATCTGTACCACCTTTCTATTGCAGAACATCTATATTAAGATCTATTTTATTTGGAAGGGAGTGTATTCTCTGCAGTGCACAGCTTGTTTGACTTGCCCACATTTTTATTATTTATCATGTCTGAAGTGTCTAATCAAAAATTATTTGGCTTTTTGGCCTGGTACTTTTTGATAGAGAATCGCTATTAATCTAGATTCTGAATCCGTATGTTGTTAGCACTGCTTTCACAAAATATCTATCTACACTGTCAAATAATGAAAATTGTAGTAATCTGTGGGACTCTAATGAGCAAAAAAATAAGTTATAATTACCTCATAAACCTGCTTTTATGACTGGAAATACAAACAAATACTGCCTGAAAGCAGTGTTAGCTTAAGCCATTGGAGAAACTGAAGAGACTTTAATTCCAAACATCAGGTTGCCTATATATTCCAAGAGTAAGGTTCTTCATAGGTAGGAAGAAATGCAAATTAAGCTCAGTGTAACAAAAGAAAGTATCATACTTCTGCTTGTCCTTGACTCTTTGAAATAAATATCTCAAATCTTGCCTCATTTATACATGGGTAATTCGAAGTTTATCTTAAAATCAGCATAGTGACAATCAAATTGAAATTCTCCATGAGGATTTCCACAGTTAAAAGTCTCAAAAATAGAATTAAATTGTTACTTGGTTGTATAATGTCCAGCATTTCTAATGGAGCAACAACACTAGAAATAACACCTCAATATCCCAGTTCCCACGTCTCTCCTTTCATTATCACACTTAAAATACACACTGAGAAAAAAAGGTTGTAGGTACATGTGCATGCTATTATGATAAAACAGCAAAGGCTGTACATACAATGAGTGTTGTTGATAATGAGTACTTAATGCTTGTATTCCAGCAGTCCAGGACTACTTAGGTCATGCCAGGACTATAATAACAGCCTTAAAAATACACAAACAAACCTTTCAGAAGAGACTAGTGGTTTTAAATAGAACCAAACTGTCAACAGCAGCTGCCTTGAAAATACCTCTAAACTGCTGAGTCACTGTACTTGAAAACCAGTCCTCTTTTGGACTTGCTCACCAGTCATAAAAACTGGACATCTCCAGTGATTTCTAGAATAGTTTCAGGAGTGTCATGGAAAATTAGGTGGTCTGGATAGGTGAATAATTTTTCTGGTTATGGGGGAGGATTGCTGTCAACATCTAACCTGCATTTTCAAATCTCCCATGTGCTTTGGATTACCAAAATTGGATTAAAATTGCATTCTCTACCTTACACTGCATCATTAATACAATCAACTATAAAACCTTACTTAATTTTTTTTATTCTAGTTTTGCAGTAAAAACTTCGAGCAAATTTTCCCAGAGTTTCCTATTTCTGAGAAGTCTTAAGGAACAAATTTTGACTCCCTAGAGTGCATTATGCCAGAGATGTTGGTGAGAGGAAGATGACTGTGTTATGTGGGAGTCAGAATTTATGAGAACATTTTCCTTAGTGAGGAAAAGGAACCTACTTTTAGTAGTATTGATCAAGCTGATAGTCACTAGGCAACAAGTCCCAGGCAGAATTTATATGGAAAATGCTGGATGTCAGAAATGCAGTGTTGTTATGGAAATGATTTATTATCAGCTAAAGGGAACTTTAAGGGAGTCAAACAACTGACAATCTAATATAAGGCACATTTCAGGTTTTGGAGTAAAGTCTAGCAAGAATATAGCTGCTGAGTCTGTTGCTAAGTGACTGTGTCTATTTGCCTGGCTTCAGGCTTGTGAAGGGATACCAGTTTGTTGCTTTACATTCTCATTGATGGAGAATAAACTTGGACAGGATTCAACTCTTTACAAGAATTAACTGCAGGAGGGATTTTATAGTTAATATATTTTATGATTTGTAGGCCTCTGGAGTGTATTGATTCTGCTTACAGTTCTGTTCATCCTCTTCTGTACAGCAGTACATCTTCCACAGTGAAGGCCAGATCACTTGGCTTCCTCAAAACCCTTGTTGCCCAGGGATCAATCTCCAGGCATCCTGCTTCTGAAAATAGCAATTCTAGTTGACTAGTATTCTGTATGGCACCAAATTGGTTGTTTTAGTAAACAATGAAACCTGAAGCTGGTCTTGTCCTCTGGCATTAAAATGTATTCCCTAGAATAATAGTCAGGAGTCTCTGCATGCTGGTCTAAAATGCATAGTGAGAATGCCTGTGGTTGGCTTTTTACATGCTGGCAAAAGACTGCATGTCTTGCACAGAGTCCACTCGGTGAGACCTCTGGATGCTGCTGTAAAATCAGTATCAAATAGTGAAGTATTTGTGGCCTTTGGACATTACTGTAGGGATACAATGTCAGGATACAGAGCTTCATTTCCACAGCCATGTCCTGAAGTCACTTGCACTGAAGAGAACATTTTGGACAAGTGTGAGCAAGTGATGGTTTTCGCAGGACCAAGGGATTCATAGTTGTAAGATTTCTTTGGCCACCTGTATCCTAAAATAAATGCTGCTTTACCCTGTGTTTACCAGGTGTTTACACTTCCACTGACTGGGCTTATGTGGTATTTTCACTGTGTTTAGTATCTCATAAGAGTCTGCATGTAATATTTGATTTTGAAATATAAATTATACCAAACCATTGATGATACTAATTCAGGGACACTTTTTCTTTCTTCTGTGTAAAGATTTTATATATTTTTTTTTAGCTACCCATTACTATTCTCATTAAGAATTTAAGGTATCTTATGGTTCCCTTACTGCCCTTGGTAAGAAAGTCATGCTGCTGCCTTAGTAGCTGCAAACTTTTTTAATGTGTGTTGTACTTTGTCTAGTAATCTTGATCATGCCTCAGTTATCTAACATTCTTTACTACATTTTGGTTCTACTACCAAGAGGTCTTTTCATTGTTCTTCCTTGTTATTCCATGTTATCAACAATATAGTAACATATTTAAAATTATGTTTAGAGCTTGTAAAGAAACAGCCCAATTGTTACCTTTTATTAACATTTGCACAGTGTTTTCATACTTGCTGGAACTATCAAGTGTTTATATTTGTCACTGTTGCAGGATCATGTAGAATTTTCCCCCACTGTTATTTAAAAGTTGTTATAGTCATGAGATCCTGGTTATCCATGGGCTGATTATCCAAGTTGTAGATTACCTATGTGTTGTTACTTCCAGCCATTCCCAGGCTGCAGCAAAACCTGCAGCCACACTAGAAAGCGTCTGCATTTGATATATTCTGAATTGTGGTATTTTTCATGAACCACTGCTTTGTCTGCTAGTGTTTTTTTTCTTCTGCTTTCCACAGTTTCCAAGTATTTGAAATTCAGATGTTCCTGTGAATTTTATGTTAATCTTCTTATATTTTTGGAATAACTGTTTCCATTTTATAAAAGCTGGTATTCTTCTCCATTACATCTCTCGTTTTTAAGAGGTGACCACTGACTATATTCTAGTGCACTGATTTACAATGTTGAACTGGATTTATATAATGTTGTTTCAAGTGAAAAGTTCCTCATAATCATTAAATATAGCAATTATGAGTGGTTTGATCTGTATTCCAACACAATATGAAATCCTAAGTTCCCACTTCAAAAATTTTCTGAAAACCCAGTGTTAAATCCATCAACGTATTGAGGAAATATGTTCTTTTTTTATAAAAGTTAATACAAAATACTTATCATTGGTCAGCTCAGTGGGGCCTATTAGGCCTAGTTCGGGGGTATTTGGTTGGTTTTTATTATTTCAGCAGCATGAGATGAAAGTAACTTCTTTGACATCAGTAAGTTTATCCTTTCAGCCTCTGTTATTGATAGTAGAATATGTGTAACAACTATCCTTTATTAAGTTTTAAGAATAACCATGTTCTCCTAGTTACATAGGATTGTGTTAGCTAGGTTTGTCTTCCTTGTTTAGCATTTATGTTCTTAGAATTCAAAGCAAAATAATCCCATGGCTGTGCTTTTGAAGTCCATTGCTGGGAAAATGCTAGAGCTGATACCTCTGCCCCCTAAATACCCAGATCTCTGGGTTCTCACCTGTTCAAGGCTGTTTATCTAACTGGCAGAAGGAATACTTAGTTTGTAAAATCGCATGTGCAGTAAGTAGTAGAGATGTTAATAGCAAGAAGACCTCATATTGAATTCTTCTGCCTTACAGGAGTACAAACGCAAGTTAGCCAGAGTGTCCCAAGTACGGAAAGAACTCAGGTCACGCATCCAGAACCTGCCTGATCTCTCTCGACTTCCCAACGTCACGGGCAGCCACGTACACCTACCATTTGCAGGAGATATTTACAGTGATGATTGATCACCAGACATCCCCCATAACCTCTGCTTTTCTGTGAAACGAGGGGTAGGCCAGACCGAGCGGTACTCTTGTAGTATTATTTTTGTATATTGTTGCAGAGTGTCAGTAAAAATACTTTAATAATTTATAAAAAATGGTTTAAAAAGTTGATTTGTTTACTATTTTATTGGCGAGTGAACATAAGGGTACATTTATAAAAGTGGGATCTGTGTCTGTTACATGGAAGAATGAATAATTATCTTTTGTAAAGATTTTAGTTGGGTGCCCTGTAAAAAAAACATGCTAAGATTTTTCTTATGTACCCTGTATTTAATGTAGATCAACATATAATCAAAACATAATTGTAACTTGAGACATTTCCGTTGCTAGTGAGGGAGTGAAATGTGGAAATCACAGGCTTATGTTTGCAAGAAGGCCGATGCAGTTTAATGCAAAGTTAAAAGTAATCTTATTGTCCATTACATTTAAATTACCCACTCCCAAAACAATATGGGTTTTTTTGAAGTAAATGCTAACAACCAATTTTCTACTGGAAAATATTAATCACGTTACACTGAGCAGATCTTCAAATGACTCAAAATACTTCAATATTTTTGTATCATTTAGAAGTCAGCATGTAGAAACTATAAAACTGACCAGTTTAATTATGTTTTGAAATTGTAGCTTTTTACAGCTGCTTAGTTTCTAAATCGAGGGACCATTCATTTGTAATCTAAGCCCTTTCTGGAACATCTGTTTCCATCTAAAAAGGTTAATCCCAGAAATGTGAAGCCATTTTACAGTTTTAATTAAATTGAAAGGTCATTCTCTAAACTGTCTCAATTGCTAAGTGCCCATTATTAAAATTTGACAATGTACCATCCTTGCATACAACAAGATGGTGATACAGCTGTAGTGTACATCCTGTTCCACTGAGAAACCCTGGAGGCCAGCAGGGGCTACCACCTCCCCACCTTCACCTGCCCCAGCAAATATCTCTAAGTCTCGATTGCCTTTTTCTCACACAACAGGAGGAGACTGTTCAGACCTGTGTATAAGTCAAACAGCAGAAAACTATTGCCCAGTTAAAAAATTCTGTTGTGTGGCATAAATGTGTTATTTGTCTGGGAATAGCTGAATTTGTAAAGAATCCTTGTTTGCATACTATACATCAGCTTTTAAGTTCACTTAAAAATTTAAAGATACAGACAGGCATTTAGCACATTGCCAGAAAGTTCTGGCTTTTCAATCCCTTGGAATGAACCATGTGATCATTGAGTGACTTTAAAAATGCCTACCTGTACCTTTGGCATTTCAGTGACCTTAAAAACCTGGGCTGCAAGTGTTTTGAGTTGGATATATCATAGGAGTATTTAACCATTGCAATTTGTTCATCGTTTTGCATTTGTCAGGCATTGTTTTGTACCAGTTAAGTTCACAGTTTACAAGTTTAATACACCTCTCATGAAAGCAAATTTTTTTGCAGAAAGCTGTTCTTTCTTTTCAAAATCCACAACAATTCAGAATAGTCCTGGAGTGAAATTGTTCAAGATAGTTATTGCCACTTGTTACTGGCTTCTACAGGGCTAATCACTAGAATACTTGTAGGATGTGAATGGAGAATAATCATTCTCTTTAAAGTAGATACACTTGGACATAAGCATCTCAGTCCAGTTACCTTTTCTCGTGGAAGTTGCCATGAATTAGACCTCAGTTAAGTAGGGAAAAAACCTGAAAATATAGAAATACAAGCTGTTGACACAGCAGTCCATAGCATGCAGTGTAGAATACTGGTTTCCTAAAAAAATCTGACTGACAAATAGGAGTGCTCAAAATAGTTATCAGAGCTCACCAGATGTCCAAAAATTTCAAAGTTTTGAGTGGCAATTTTCCCTTCCATAGGAAAAAGCTCACTATATTGAATCCAGAGGGTTTAGTTTCTTTAGTTTAAGTGTAATATGCAAAATTAAGTTACACTTATTGACATATTTTCAGTGTAGATTCTTGATTAGAAAATATTCTGATACAGTATTAATGGTTTAAATATTTCTGTTCTAGTACGTTAAACTCATCACATAAATTCTTACACACATGTATGTGTATTGCAGTTGCAGTTAAAGCTCAGCTTTGCTAAATAGCACCAAATTTATGGTAAATATTAAACCAGCTTAATCTATTAAGAATTCTAAAACAAACCACAAAACAAGCATAAATAGTGAGTTAATGGTTGAGTACCATCCATAGAAAACTTAATTTGTGCCCAGACGTGATTATAAGTGCAGTGACAAGGCTGATTAGACTGTCCTGAAAGATCTATCTTGGATACTCAGAATCATAGGGAATGACGCTTAAACAGTCTTTTGCTGCCTGAATTTAAGTCAGTTGTAATACTAAAGTTGACTGCTGAATTTTCTTGATCCCTCAAAGATTTTAAAAAAGACATGACACTTATTTCACTGGATTTGTTTTTTCCTGTTCATAACTCCTAGTGATAGCATTGCTTATCTACAGGTAATGTAGAACTGATAAAAGAATGAGGAGAAAACCTCAACTTCTTCTTGATGTATATAAGTTTTAATTTTGAGAGAGTGTTATTTTCTGGATATATTTTTCTTTGTTTTACTGTGAAATTGTTTACTTCAAGGAGTTTTTCATAGCTGGCGTTTTGGAAATGATCCCTCAATATTTGTTTGGAAAAGAGGACTTGTGAAAGGCAAAGGTCTCTCTTAGAGCAAGTGTCATATATTAATGGCTGAATGGTATGCTGGGTTTTTTTTTTTATTTATATGGGAAAGGCATCAGGTATCAAGTAGTTAGGAGATTTATACTGTAACTGTAATAGTATAGCAGGAGATAGCATGGTATGGTACAGATGCAGCCCTGTAGTGTCAAAAAATACCTCCAAATTCTCAGGTTCCAAAGCTTAATGTACGTACTTCGGACATCTCAGGAAGAAAAGAGGCTTGGTGGGGAAAGGTAGAGTGCCCAGGAGACAAAAGGGAGAACATGCCTGGGTGGAAAGGAAAAGCAAACCTCATGTCATCTTCTGTGAAAACAAGTAACTGTGAGACTGGGCAGCACAGTGTTTTATCTGTAGGTGGGATTGTAGCACAGAACTGCTTTGGGGTGTTGCCATCCTGGGAGAGAAAATGTGTGGGCATACCCTGCCTACCTCTTCTAACGTGGTCTGGCTCTAGGCAAAGCAGAATGCTTGCCCTACAAAAGGCACAATTATAAAATATCTGAATATTTTTCATCTAATAATAAAGGCATAATAATTAGATTATTTGCGTCACTATATTGCACTTTTATTAAGCATTCTCTGAAAAAAAGCAAAGAGATTCCTGCAGCACTTTGCCATATGAGAATGCTTACCTTGGAGGTCACTGGGACTGCTTGTATATTCTAGCATGTGCAAGCTCAAGCTGTGTTTTTTGCAGAATGTTTTGAAAGATATCAGGAATACTACCCCACTTTTGTGGTTTTAAAAATAAATGTGAAGTCCTTAGTTACAAAACTTACCATTCTTAGAAATTATGTTTCATGACTTCTTTTGGAAATTAGACTACAGCCTGCAGTAATATTAGCTTGTCTGATTCACTCTGTTAATGTTTGTATTAATATATTAAAGCACCTCTGTTAATCCCTAGCAAAACAACCCAAACCACGTGCTTATTATGTATTTTATCCGAGTAGTCTTCCGAGTGTCAGACTCAGAGCTTTCATTATGATGAAATTACATTCCTGTTTACCTGAAGTTTAAAGAACCCTTGTGTTAGGACTTGCACAGACTACTTCTGCTCTCACAAGTCAGGGGTAACTCAGTCTGGTGCTTCCATGATGACCCTAAACACATACGTCAGATGCAGTAGCCGGCAGTGCAGATGACCATGGAGGATGTGGACGTCATACATAGGCTTGGTTGGCCCTCTGCAGAAGAGCCTTTTAAAGTGTAAGGAAATAGATCTGTGGGTGTGAGGTTTTTTCAGTGGGAAAAATCAGTGAAAATCAGCACATCTAAAAATTGATAGTTACATTTACAAATATGTAGGCCAGTTCTGCTCATTACATTTAATCACAGTGATTATTCCTACAAGTAAAGAAAGCAGACTCAAACATAGTGTCTGAAGTGGTTTTTTTTCTAATGAATGACCAATTTTGTCTTTGCTCCTATTTCAGTGTGTCATTTATCTTAAGTAGTAAATCTCTTCCATCGTGTTATTTAGGAATCTAATTCTGATTTCATATTTACAATAGTTAAAGTATCCTACTAAGCATGATATTTTTGTGGGAATTTGCAAAAGTTCAATAGCACTCATTACTTGTTTGCAACAGAAATAGACTTATTTGTTAAAAGCTAACAAGAAAAGTTTGAAATGTAAAGATGTTTCATTATTGTGCTTTTCTGACAGAACCTGTAATCCTTGTGTAATTTATGTCCTCAGAATAACACCTGTATGTACGCTCTTTCATATTTAATAAAACATTGTTGTAAAAACACCTTTGAAAATTATTGTTCATTGCTTGCCTTATCAGCCTCATGGTGGGAAATGGCTTTAATATAAACTGCTCCCTATAATCAGGAGTCAGCCAAGATCTCATCTCAGTGGTGATGCTGACGAAATGCTTCATACTAATTTAGAGGTTTATTACTCCCTGTATTTTGTGTGACAGATTTTGGTGAGGAAGCAGTGCATTAAAGGGTCTGAGGTCCTATCTCTAGAACTGTAAATTTAGTTGAGCTGGTTATTTTAAGACACACTTTTGTAACATTTTCAATGTGGTATGACACAAGTACAGCCAGTGATACACGTACCATTGCCGAGTAGAATTTGTGTGAGCTGGGAAATAACTCTCTTATCAAATGACTCTTTGCAGGGCTCTGTGTTTAATGGAGATCTTCTTGCTCTTGCTTTACAATCTGGCTGAAGTTTTGCCCTCTCTGAAATCAGTGAAGGCATTTCCTCTCTAAAGTTGTCCTTCCAGCTCTTCAAACAGAAGCCAGTAATGTGGCCTGGCAGTGGTTTGGAGGGGAGCTCAGCAAGTCTCTCGCAGCCAACAGCCTTCAGTGTTTCATCAAGCACAGGAAGGTAATGTGTCCTGAAGGGAAGAGTGCATGACATGCATAGATGTGTGTAATGTATGTCTGCATGTAAGCCTCTGATGTGTGGCTATGTATGTATATACCTATACATATTATGTATAGAAGTATGTTTATACATACCACGTGTCTGTCTTTCAATGCACCAATTCTGTGGAAGTCCAATTAACAGAAAAAACAGACTCTGTTAAAGGCTGAGGAATAACATAAAAGCACTGGAGACTATTTCTACCTAGCATTTTGAAGCACACTTGTAAAACAAGAAGAGACACGTACTGGATGACTTTTTCCCCTTTGTTCCCAGAATAAAGTCTAATATCTCACAATAACAATCCCTTTTAACAACACATCTGGACATACCTGACAACTCTGGTAATTCCAAAGAAAAAAAGATGTTTGGAGCATGACAAGGCTTTATCTCTGTTAACAGATAGTGTGCTGCAAAGGTAACACACTTGGTGTGCAGAATGCCTGTAGCTCCGTGCCTACCACTCACAAAACGAATTTGGAAATACATAGTTTAGACAAGCTCTCCTGTGGTCCTGTGGATAGACTGCCCATTAGCTTTCTCTGCACACTGGTTGTGTTCCCCCCTTCATGTCTTTTATCCCTTATCTGTAGTTTTAGCCAAAAGGAATGCACTCTTGGGACCGCAAGGTGTTGTGTAGGAAGCACTGTAAACAGGGACAATGGGGAAACGTGCTTTGATCTAACAAAAACATTAATGGTGGAGCACCTTGAAACACAGCAGATGCCTGTGCTGGTTTCACACGGGCCTCATGGGAAGCACAGCAGTACCTAATGTGTGTACTTTTAGTAAGAAAGTTTATTGCAAAATTTGTATTTTTAAATACTTTTGTGCAGTGCACATTTTCCATCAACAAAATCAAGTATTTTTCCAGAGACTGGATTTTAAGTACAGCAACAGGTGAATTAATGCCAAGTTCTACACTGGAAAAGGCAAGACTCCAAGGTTTGTATTTTGATTAAAGAATGGCAGTTCATTTTATCCTACACATACATAAGAGACAAAGAGCAGTGAACCCTTCAGTTACTGTGCAAGTGTACAGGAGATATAAAAAGGCTACATGTCAATCCCCAAGACTCTTAAGTACAGTTTACAGCAAACTGTTCTCCCCTGCCCTGGACTGCTTCCCAGTCCACCAAGTTATTTGCTGGTCCTATTTCTTAAGCAGTGTTCACTGAGTCTGAAGTCACTTAAACTATTCAATAAACTAGCAAAAGAAATGGAAAATACAGACCTTTAAATCCAAGGAAGTAAATGCTTTTAAGTAATTGGCTCTATTTTTCAGGGGGGAGATATTAAGCACCATGTGCAGAACTATCACTGCAGACTGTATGTAGGACAGGCTATAACCTCAGTCCTGAACAGTGACTTACACTGTTCTCTCTCATCTCTGTGCCAAACATAAAGTGAAAATCTTTAATCTTGACAATTAAATGGTCCTGGTGGGATCATCATCAGCTTCCTCAAAGGCTCAATCCTGGCTTTTAATTCTTGGGGCATCAGAAACTGCAAAACATGTTCAAGACTCCCAAGTTTATTAAACTGGCTGTCTTCTCATCTCCCTCTGGCAATCACTCTCCTTAGAAACAGAACTTCATTCTAAAAAATATGGTCTATGCTTTCACAAGGTAGAGGATATTAGCTTCAGTTTTAAAGAAATCGCTTTGTTGATTTACTAAAACTGGAGCAATATTTATTGCTGTAATCTTTATTACTTTGAAGTAATATATAACTAAAGTAAAGTCAAGAAGGTTTTGAAATCTGCCTTCTGGCTTTTCTCTTTTTCTTCTAGGTCAAGCATCCGTTTTAGCTTCGAAAAGTGAAATTTGGAGTTTCGGGGAGTCTTGGAAGCAGAGTTGGTTGTTGCCTGTCCAGATTCACGTGTCCTGAAAAACAAAAGATTCAAATGTCTTAAAGGGGAGAAATCAGAATTAACATAAAGTAACTGTGAAAGCACAAATATATAATTTGAGTGAAAAATATCCAAGAGAAATAGTGCAGTTTTATGTGCAAGTGAGCAGTCAAAAGTGTTACTTTGTCATGCAAATTTTAGGACTGACATTTTGCAATAATGACACAAATGTAACTGGGCACTCTTTGCACACAGTGGCTTTTCATGAGAATCTTTGATTTTAAAGATTGGAAAGTTAAAATCGATCTCCTCAACCATACCAACTGAGAAATGCACTAAGTTATCAATTTAAACTTTATTAAATGACTGATCTAAAATCAACAAGATGTAATATACTCTACCTGGCAAAGGGCTGCTTTAAATAGGAAAGAAACAGGTACCTGGAAAGTGATGAGGGACTGTTTCCTTTAGATCCCAACCTACTGCAGCTTACAGGTGTCATTTTCTTTGCAGACTGGATTTTTACATCTGGTGTCTTCAGGCTAGATTTGATACCTGGAGTGCCACAATTTTGTGTTTTGGTTGCCAGAAAATCCCTGCTTTTACCATAATGTCTTGTTGTTTTGTTGCAAGATTTGCAAGTAACCAGCTATGGAGAGAAGAAAGGAAATACCAAACTGCCTTTCAGTCTTTCCACATTTATATAATAAAGCCATTAGAAGAATTATCCAAACTGTTCTTCAAATACCATGACACAAATTAAATATTTGCTTAAGTAAAACATGAGATACCAAAAAGTAACATACACTTTATAACTAGTATTTTAATTCGGGCTTCTTAAGCCAAACACATCCTTTGGGTTTATCTAGGAATTACTCCAATTCCCTACAAACTAATTTCAGGAGATTTGTACTGCTGAATCTAATACTGTACAGTGAAATACAGATAACAACCCTACCAAGACAGACAGAAACAGCACCTGAACTGAGCAAATCATATATTAAGCATACAAGATACACTGAGTATGCTAAAGTACTCCTATGCATTAGGTATTTGACTAAAAAACGTGCCACTCTGTGTCACCTAAAGTCATTTGCATATTCTACCCCCAATAAAGTTATATTGCACACTTTTCAGGGAATCTTGGGATAAAATACTTAAACTATCAAACTCTCAAATCCAGTCATCCATTTTACTAAAAACAGCAAGTCTCAGTGAACAAAGACGAGGCTTTGTATTAGGGCAAAAGTACTCACTACAATAAGGAGGGTGTTCTAAACAAAGGGCACTTTCTCTTCTCTCTGTGTACCTCTAAGCTGCAGGGAACTTCAGCAGCACACCAAGCTCAGAGATGCATCAGAACTGATCATGTCACCCAGTCAGAGACTGCCAGGCATTCCTGATATCCCTTACTGCCATGGCAACTACTCATACTAAGAGATAGGAGAGTAACAGAGCCAGACAACTTTCTGTGGCACCAATTAGACTGACAGAAAAGCAGTTATGTGATGCTTCTGGTTAAAAATAACATACTCAAAAGACTGTCACAAAAATGTCTAAGTGGTTTTGATCACATCTACACCAAATCATTCTTAATTTCAAAGTGTGTAAATTTAACTCAATTCAGATTGTTTAGTAAAAATTATATTTAGAGATGCTGAAATGGAACATTTTTAGTTAAGTGTTTTGACTTCCTCCAGACATTATATTTTGTCAGCCTAATGAACTAAAAAAAAAAAAAAATAGCATTAGTGCTCAGGTATTGATGTATTTGTAGTTCTTCTAAATGAAATTCAGGTGGGAAACAAACTCAGCATCTCATGGTGACTTAGAACTGTGTGGAATATAAATGGAGGTGACCACTTTCCAATACAGGAATTACTGGATTAATCATAGCAATTCACAGCTAATTTTCATTCCCTGAAATGGATCGGCAGTTAACTCCAAAAAGTTTTAGAGCCCTGAAACAGTTCCTATATTATATGCCTTTTTATGGCTGAAGCAATCTAAAACCAAGTTCTACTTGCTAAGAAAGTTCTCAGAGGTTCAACCTGCCACATTGTTGCTTGCTTTAATTTCCAACCACACTGGTATTTTCATTTGCACAAGTCTCAGGTATTAGATTACAGGGATCTACATTGCTAATTTTGAAAGCTGCCAGTTGCTGACAGCATTTTAAAGATTTAAGACAAGAAACACTTAAATCATAATCCACAGGATAAACTGAACGGAACACAAGTACAGCAAACTGTAATTACATACCAAGATCAAAATATTACCCAGAGTTTAAACTGGACCTATTTAAACTGAATTTTAAACTACTCATATGAATGCACAGTGTATTGCTACTAACACTGTTCAGCTACACAGTAAGAGCCCATCATCATTTTATAGGACACTGCTCTATTCATCAGTTGCTTAAAGAGATGTTCTTAATGTACCCTCAACATTTATGATCCCAGAAAAATGAAGCAAATATTTCAGCTTGCAGAATCACAGAACATCAAATTCCAGCTCCTGGCCCAGCACAGGAAGGACATGCCAAGAATCACACCATGTGCCTGAGAGTGAACTCTTTAGCCTTGGTGCAGTGACCCCTTCCCTGGGAGCCTGTTCCAGTGCCCAACCACCCTCTGAGGGAAAAACCCTTTCAGAAATTTTTCTGAAGCTCAACTGTGATCTACAATTTGCAGAGAGCG
>JANPWX010000038.1:3797585-3843762 GCA_024734555.1 Trochalopteron elliotii
CTGATAGCATCTCACCTCTCCTGAGCCCGCCCCGAGCCTGCTCGGAGTGCGATACCCGCCTCGGGGAGCGGCTTGCATCCCCAGCCGTGTGGAAAGTTTTTCCCGTAGGAAACTTTTACCTTAGGGGAAAAAAAAAAAAACAAAACCAAACCTTGAAAAACCCTTGAGGAAGAAGTGCTTTATGTTGAGGGCGGCAGGGCACTTAGGCTGGCCCAGAGAAGTCATGGAATCTCCTTCTCTGGAGACATTCCAAACCCACCTGGATCCTGTGTCACCTGCTCCAGGGGACCCTGCCTTGGCAGGAGGGCTGGACTGGATGATTGCCAGAGGTCCCTTCAAACCGTAACACTTTTGTGATTCTTTGGAAGAAAAAAAACAACTCCAAACCCCACAGATTTCTCTGTGAGGGGTTGTCAGGTGAAAGATCTGCGGCAGCAGCTCCAGCAATCCGCCTGATGCTCAGCAGTGCTGAACTTCGTCTGTCACCCTGTCTATCTGAGATGCCTTTTCCGTGGATTTTAGGGACCATAGACTTCGCTTTATCACTCTGCAAATGTGCTCCCATTAAAAAAAAATAAAAGCAGAAAAAATCTCTCCACTCCCCCCAAAAAGCCCCAAAACCAAACCCTCAGCTTTTCACCGTTTGATGTGTGTTTTATTAATTCCCTCGGCCCTGTTCATTTGCTAGACGTTTTTATCCTTTGATCTATTGGTAATGGTGTTCATTTAGGAGAGGTATTCAGCTGAGCAGGCTTCGATATTCTATCAAGGAATTTGAATAAATATTTCTATTTTTTATTTTCTGACATGGAGTAGGCAAGGGCTTTAGAAATAGAAAAAAAAGGGGGGAAAGGAATTTCAAGACTTCCTTTAAAAGAGCTTTATTGCACAGTCAGTAAATCTGGACTTGGTAATGAAATATTCATAATAGGTACAGTTAAGGCCTCTGCTGACTTTATTTTTTCAATGAAACTATTTTTTCAGTTAACCTTTCCATATTACCTTTTTGTTGCTGGCTTTTTTGATCCTAATTTTTGAGTGAACTCCTACCTTTTCTGAGTGGAAGAGCAGAGTTGTCATGTAATATCTATTCAAAACACAACCAATGTTCATCAGTCAACAGATTTTTTGGCAAATGAAATATTCCCATTTATTAGTACTGGAGGAGGAAAATGCAAGTACTTTTTGAACACAAGTAAGCAAATATAATTCCAACACTTTTTTGAGGGGTGTGTGTTTATAATTTTTTAAGCATGTTTGTTCCCTAGGGAAGTTGTTGGTGGAGGAAGAATGGTGAGGCAAGAGTGCCACATTCTCTCCCAGCTTCTGCCTAGAAAAAGGGAAATGTGCTAGGGACTTCTTCTTTTGCCTGGGGCTGGGACCTGACTCCTCCCTGGCCCTAGAGTGGTGCAGGTGGGCCAGAGCATCTGCACCAGCACTTTTTCTTGTGAGAACAACTGCCTGAGCGACCTGATTAACCAGCATGTGCTGTACTTATTAAGCAGAGACTAACACAATGCAAAGGATTCATTTATATTCCCCCCCCACCTCCACCTTCACTCTTACTCTTTATATCCCTGCTTTTTTTCTCCCTCAGTGTTTTCCAGTCTGCCTGAAATACTTATACCCTTTTTTTTTCTTCTGCTCCTGAGACAACACTGGGCTCTTCCTTTTTTTTTTTTTTTTTTTTAATCTTAGTTTGCTGGATTATTTTTGCATTATAGATAATCTTTGTTCAAAAAGCAGGGCAAACAGCCACTCCCGGTGCCATCCACACACAGGGTGATGTGCCTCGTCCCGGGTCCCGTCACATGAGGCTTTCCTGTATGAGATGTGGTGCTGAATGTGCTAAACAAAGCACTGGAGAGAAAGGGTAAATGGCCAAAAACCATGGCCTCAAATTCACGGCTCTCTACCAGCCCCTTCCTGCAGAACTGCCATTCAAAGGCAGTATTTCTGTGCATCCAGTGCTGGCAGGACCAAATCTTTAAAACCAGACAACTCTCAGATCCCTGGCACAGTATTTATGGCATCAGTGGGATGAATTCATCCGCATTTCAAGGCAGAACGCATTTGTCTCTACTTTTTCCTGGCTTTTGTTCACCAAAAAAAGCCCACGTTAGCAGAGCCATGTTACGAACTGCTTCCTGCTTCTGTTGTTTAGCGTTCTGCAGCTACCACGGCCGGCCAACAGGCTGTAAATCTTGGCTGGTGTTTTGTAACAAAGGAAAAAATAGAATGATTTGTGTTGACTTTTGGTCATCGTGTATCATTATCGATCCGGGGGAGGGCGGCGGGGAGCGCGTACCGCGGATCTGTTGCTCGCCACTTCTCCGGGAAGGCGGCGTGAGCCAGCAGTCAGTAGAGGGCAATAGAGAAATACAGTTTGTGATGCCTAAAGGATTTGAAGCCCTGATTATGTGTTTACAGAAAAGAAAAAGAAGAAAAGAAGAGCCAGGAGGATAGGTTGTTCAGTTTACTACCGGAGACCTGACTGTGACAGACCACCGGGAAAACAAAATTTTCAAAGAGAGTAAAGAAGACCTTTCTGCAGCATCTGCAAGTCTCTCCTTTTTTCTTCAGAGTTACGTAGGATAACTTAGCCAGAACTTATTGATGTCTGCATGTTCAGTGGACTCGGGAATGGACTGGGAGATGCGGAAACGTACTCTTTGGAAGAAACAGGAGAGGAGGCATTTCAAAGACCCTGCAGGTGACAAAGGTGAGCAAACTCACAGCTTCTCTTTCACGTGAGAATATACATGTTCAGTCAGCTGTATAAAAGTCATGAACAAACTGAGTGAGTGATTGAAATTAGATGAGAATTTTGCTTTTTCAGGCATGCTTCTACAAGATTCATTTTCTCCCGGAAAAAAAGAGGGTAGTGATGCTACAAGGATAAGCATTTCCAAGCATATGTTATTTTGGAGACATGCTAAAACCAGTGACCTGTTTTATGTGTCATATTTTGTATTAGAACTGTTTGAAATGTGCACATCTTTTTACAAGGTTTATATGCTATAGTTCCTAGACTCTAGTTTACAGAGAAATATATATAAAAGATGGGACTATTGTGTTTCCTTTTAGAGAGGATTTTTGCTCAGCTTTTAGACAAATGTGACTTGGAGGTTTGGAGAAATTTTTTAAGAGATTCTTGGATGCATAGTGGGAATGCCCTCAGGTTTTTCAAAGGCTTTTTAATCAGAAAGATATTGAGAAGTGATAACTAAGAATATAGTAATAACAAAAGGCGTTAAGCCATAGAAAACAAGGGGGTGGCAGAGGGTTGGGAAAGCAGAAAAAACCACAAGAGACTAAGTTAGAAAATAAACATGTTAAACACTTTTCTATTGCCAAGATCTCAGCTGGTGTCACCATAACACTTGGAAAATATCCTCAGGATGCCGGGAACCATTAAAGCAGTACAGATTATCAGAGGATAAACTTCCACTTCAGCTGCCACCGCTACCAGAAGTGACCAATAAGAAATGTTTGGGAAATGAAAGATGAAGAATCAAAGCATTGACATTCTGGGGATATCACAGAGCAAATGCAAGGGTATCTAGAGGTCAGTCAGACAGTACCCGTTTAAAACATGGCAGGCTGATAAATAAAAGAAATAAATCATATTCTGAAACAAACCATCAGCTTTTAAAAGCTAATTAAAGGACAAGTTATCTGGTGTTCCTCCTGAGCCTGGATTTATTTTGTAAGTGGTATGATAGGTAAGGCTATGACACAGTAATTTATCTATGCTTTGAGTGCCAAAACATGTAAAAGATTAGTGTGTGTTTTTGTTAGTTTATACATTGTTTAGAGCACAGCTTCCTTGCAGTATGTACCTGAGGGAGGTGAAAGATAACATATACAAAGCATGCCACTATTTCCAAGGGGTTGGCAACATCCATCTGATAGGGAATGGACCCAATGACTATCAGAATCCACCTGATTTTGAAAGCTGCAAGTTCCAGTTTCCAATTTTTTCATCCTTTCATTCAATTTCCAGTACTCTGCATCTTCTTGTATACTTGTAAATGCATTCTCTCAAAAGATAATAGAAATTAAAGATGGTATTGAACAAAAAACTCAGAGAGAAATATTCATTCAGCTTAATAGTGCCAACTCTTCTTTAAAGCCGTCTCTGGTAGAAATTATTAACTCTGTATCTAAGATGTGAAGCTCTAGGGCAGTAAACATTCTCTTATAGCTGATACCTATTTTCAATGAAATTAGCAGGGTTGCTTTTTGGTGTTATATCTCTACAAATACAGTCAAAGCGATTTTTGTAGTGGGGAGCCGCACAGGTCAGCAGCTGGGGCTGAGGAATGAGAGCTACTGCTCCTTGAAGTCCAGGCCTTGCTTTTTCCCTCTGTGACTTTGTGGTACATTAGGTTTGTTTATGGTCAGCTCATGAAGTGGCCAGCCTGGCACCTTGCCCATGCCAAGGGCTGGGCTTTGGAATGGCAGGGTGCAGATTGTGCAAGGAGGCCCTCCTTCCATGCAAGTTATGGGAAAGGCCATCGCTAGGTTGCGTGTCCTTCAGTACACAGATACTCCTATGCCAGTTCTGCCACTAAGTCCTTGTCACCTTGAGTCCTAATAAACTATTCCTTACTTTTCACTCACAGAACAGTTGTCTAAAAATGTTGAAATCTCAAGCCAAAGTTTCACCTGTGAAAAAGATGCTGCTAATTAATGTGTTAATTGTCATGTAAACCCCTTTGCTTAATGAGGTGTGAAGTAGCCCCTGCTGTTAGGAATATAAGTGTGCACAGGAGTTTGTCCTGGGCCCTTAGGGTCATTTATTGCTGTGCTGCAGCACAACCCAGGGCTGCTATTTCAGCCTCTTGCCAAAATAGAAACGTTTTACTTTCTGATGAGTCATCTGGGTTTCACTGAGATCTTGCAAGGTTCCCCCACCCTATTCTTCTTTGCAGTGGAGTCCAGGCCCTGCCCTGGAGGCTTTCCTTTCCCAGGAAAAGATGGGGTGGAACCCGCTTCAGCAGCTGTCAGCTCCATTCCTTAATTAACTTGGAACAGACTGCTAATGAATGATATGGAGCGTTTTTCCTGTCACTGGAGCTGAACACGCAGCATTCCCAGCCTTTTCTGGCCAGCAGTGTGGCAGAGCAGTGCTGGCAACTGAGTCGTAGTTTGCCACACATTGTGCTAAGTGTTACCTGCATCAAGGCAGAAAGGGAACTTGGTCAACCAAAGGTGGCACCTTTCATCTTTTTTTGCCAGGTTGGTCATACTTGCTTACAAACAACACAGAAGAACTATATGTTTCGAGAAAATATTTCCTTGCATTTTTTTCTTTCTAATGCAAAAGGGGGTAGAGGAAAGCGTCTTTTTTCTTTCTTTCTTTTTGCTTTAAATTATTTCCTTTCCCTTTTAGTTCTGAATGATCTGTTCTAAGGTGGCTCTGGGTTGAGCATGGGTGAGGATGGACTAGATGACCTCTAGAGGTTTCCAACCTTATCCTGTAATTTTCAACAATCATGCTGTTATTTTGGATTCATCCTGACTCCAAATTACCTGGGAAGGAGAAAAAAACCCCGTCACTATTTAGAGATAATTTTCTTTTCCCTTAAGTTACTATTTTAATTAATTTGAAAATGCACCAGGGAAAATAAAAGCCAGGTACTTCTAATAAATAACTGTGTTAGGGAATAGGTCTTTGCAGTTGTTGGTTTCTGATTTTTGTCAGGAAATGCTTTAATTACCATGTTCAGGCTGCTTTGTAGAAATGCTGTTAGGCAGAAGTGTAGTCAGCTGAGGGATAAACTATTTGAGGGCTGTACTCCCTGCTGCAATCAAAATGTGGCTTTTCACACCTGTTTATAGTATCCTAAGTTGGTCTTGTGTTTGAGAAGCTGGGGTCATTGCTGATTCTTCCAGTTGTATGCCTGGTGACTCAGATGTTAAGAAAGGGTGAAATATTTACTGCTAAAGTATGTGAAATAATATGAATTTGAAAAATCCATATTGCTTTTTCAGTAATCCATTTTAGCTAAATTCATTCCAAATTAAACTGTTTGTCCAGCTGACACCCTTAATTCATCACCCTGGCTGAAACCAAGATCTTCAAAGCCATTTACAACAGCTAAACAAACATGTCTTTCATTAGCTTCGATTATAATGCCTGATGAAGTGCACAGAGGATCTGAATCTTTAGAGATGACAGCGATGGATATAATTTAGACACAGGAGAGGTAACAGAATGAGGCTGATGCTTAGAGTGAGCTTTTAATCCAGAGTTTCACAGTCAAATATAGGTGGGTGGTCCAGCACTTCATATCTACTTCAAAGCTGCTGCTGCTGCTGAGGCTCAGTGGTAGCACAACATACTGTAACTGCACCAGGAAGTGAACACTTGGGTTTTCATTGCTGGTAATGGGGCCTTGTCCCCAAAACTTACTCCTCTTTTAAAGGATAAACTGGATCCTAAGTGTGAAGCAGCTACAATAAAGGGGAAAGACTCCACGTGACAGCAATTTAATTAGAATGCAGTATCATTGCCTTGATTAGTGATGGAAAAACAGGAAACTTCTTCAGCGAGGGTTGTATTATAGCTGCACAATTCCCCAGTACTGAAAGGATTTAACCTTTGTCAAGTTGGCATGCATGCAAGGCCCTCGGCTTTCCTGTGCCCCTCAGAGACTTTGTACAGAAAACAAAACAGCAAGGGGTAGATAATTCAACAGAAGATTTCTTTTTCTAAAATCCAGAGGGCTCTGCTTAACCATCCCAAGCCAGAAGCAGCTCACACTAGTTGTATGCACATATGTTAAACAAACATCATCAGAGTTGTGTTAACTTACTGCTTATTTGCAGTGTGGAGAGGGGCTGATGCAATCTCTGATCTTTTTCAAGAAGGCACATAGCCATATGTTTTTATGTATTCTTTGCATTATTATTAGATAAAGATAACAGTGGTGTTCAAGTATGGTCTGCATGAGTCCCTTGAAAGGTCATTTCCTTAGCGAGCAAAGACTTGTTTTCCTTCTTCAGAACAGTAATTTTAAGGACTAGGTTGATAGCAGGGCAGACATAACAAAGTTTGTCAATTCATAATCAATTTATCGAAATGAAAATTATTCTTTTCCTTACTGTGTGCTTAAACAGTGTTTTCCTGAAAATTTGAAAATATTGATGAAAATATTTATGTATTGTTGTTTTGGGTTTGTTCGTTGGGGTTTTTTTATCTCCTCCTTTCTCCTAAGCCAGTCTGAGATCTCTGTATCCCTTAGCACTCTTTGGAAAAAAAGATCTGGTTATCCTAAGAGCAGGGAAGATAGAGAGTGGAAAGCCTGAAGGAGTAGAAGTCTAGACAGAGATGCTGTGGCATACATAAGGCCTGTGAAGAGTTTGTCACAGTGCCTTTTGGCTCTCAGCTTCTGTTTCATTTGCTCCACTGGTTAATCATTGGCTTGAGTGCTCAGGTACCATGGTGATCAACACACTACCAGTGCCACAAACACGGCATGATGCATATTCATTGAAACACTATTTTTGAAAGAAAACCAAAAATATATGCACCTTTTTAAAAATCCTTAGCATGGCTAACATTCCCATATACTTTCCTTTCTAACAATATAAATTAGCATGGTAGGATATAGGCTTCTTCCTCCCATTTTAGATTTTTCCTTCTGCTGTTGATATCCACAGATTTCTCATTAAGTGGTTTGCAAGGCTTCAGACTTCTTCCATATGTTGAGTATAGCACGCTTGTGCATTGGCCTTTCTGTGCAGCTATTGAGATGTTTGTTCCACTGTCATCAATATTAATATCAAGGAAAGGGCCTTGGAATAAGAGCCAAATGCCTCCTTGGTCTGTTAAGCCCCAACAGTTTGCTAAGTGTGACCTTTGTGAAGCTACGGGTATAAAGTTCAACCTTGAAAATCTTGGCCAGTAACTGACTGCTGGAATGCCAATTGGCAAGCTCTTCTTCCTTCTCCAAATGCAGAGCCTTCTGCCTGAATAGCTCCAATGCAGCATCTCTTCTGCAGTGTCACGTTTTGAGGTCTGATCCTCACACACACCTCTGGTGCTGTTGTTAATTTTTATAATGCTGTGCTATTTATAGCTCTTCTTGAATATGTAAGGTGGGCAAGACTGGGAAGTCGGCACTGAGCAGTAGTTTCCCACTGAGGATGTTACTGTGCCAGCATCCTTCCAAGATAACTGCAGGGAATATAGAAAAAAATTTTACCTCTTTATCATGAGTACCTTATGAGTTTGCTCCTTGTTTTGGTGTCTTCAGTTGCTTCACAACGCTGCTCTCTGAGCACTGGTGCCTGGAGCAGATTGATAGCAATGCTGTCACTTGAGGAGCCCCCAGCACGTGGCATGCCCACAAGGCAAATAAACCATGGAGGAGGGAATTAGATGGAGTTAGCTGCAAGGTATGCATCCACTGGAACTAGGTAATTGTTCCTCAAACTCTGCTGATCATAAAAGCTTGCTTTAACTTTTGTGTCAGCCCTCAGAAAAGGGAAAAGTCATAATTTTCCTCTTACATTCCCCTCATGTGAAATAAAGATTTTTTTTCAGGCATGTCATACCATCTGCTTTGACAGCAATTAGCTCACCAATTGGTGTGGGACAAGTTCCATTAATGTATGGTGAAAGCCTGCAAAAAACCTCGAAACTCAAACAGCGATGCAGGGATGCTGGTTATGTTTCCCTAGCATGAGGTAGGAAGGGCCTGTGGTGCACTGCTTTGCAGGAGTTGGAGACACTTAAAAGAATTATGAAGACAAACTAACATACTGAATCCCCCATATTACCGATTTGATTTTTTTTTTAAAGTATAGTAAAGACACTAAATATAGCAATTGTATTAATGTTCCTGAGCCAAAGAGTGAGTGAGATTTACAGGACTTGTAGGTCAGGACAGTCCTCCCTAGCCTGCTTCCTGTGAAATCTGGGCTGATGTTGTTGCAGGAATGGTGGGAAAAAAGCCAGGACTCACCCTCTAAGGATTTAATTTGGAAGGCATTGTAGTTGGGATCCTCTCCCCTCTGTCTATCCTTCTGCAGTATGGGACTTTCCAGCTTGGCTCTATCCTGTCCTTGAACTCACTATGATCCACAAATCCTTGTAAAATATGCAGGTGCAGCTGCTTCTGCTCTGGTGTTTTGCTGCAGAGAAAGAACAGACCTTGAGGAAAGTGGAGAATGAGCACTGCTTGCTTCCTCTGCCTCTCCTGACTCCAGGGTCAATGGAGGTAGAAGGTGCAAGATGAGAGATGGGCAAGACTGCAGAGAAAGGCACCAAACAGGGTGTGGACTGGTATTGTGGGATGTGGGTGCAATACCTTTACAATCCTGGTGCCTGTAGCATGATTGCAGAACTGGGCTGTAGCGTCAGAACACAAGTTGTCCTGTAAAATGATTTTGTTACCATCATATTGCCAGTCCTACAGACTACCATTCCTGCCAACCATTTCCTCTTTTTCATTGATTAGTAGTTTTTTGTTTACTTTTTTGGTTACTTTGAATATTTTTGGTTTCTTTGCTTGCTTTGAATTAGTTTTTGGTGTTCCTTTGCATTAAAGTTGAGGGGTATTCATGGCATTCACAGGTAGGGCTCAGTTAATTCCCTCATACTTTTTTTCTCAAGGTTGTTCCATTTTTGAGAACCATCCTAGAACATGTGCAAATTGAGCGTGGATAGAGGCATCTCTTGCCAACAAATCTGTGCACTTGGTTTTTTCCATGGACCGTAGTCTGGAACTTGGCAAGCCTTTGGAATCTTTCCTGGATGAGCAGTTCTGGATTATTCACCAATTTTTTTTTTGGAGCTGGAGTGAAAATGAACATGAGCTTGGAATGCTGGGTGCCAGCTCAAACCCAGACTTCCCCAGTGTGAGCCCAGAACTGAGAGATTTAATTTGGCCCCTTCTTGATTATGATCCCATGTCAGAGTGAGGTTTTGAGTCTGAATGGCATGCAGTGAGATACTCATGTAAATATAAAAACAGCAGCTTAGTGCTTGCAGTATATTTACAGCCTTCTATTCGTTCCTAACTAGTGGCATTTTCTGTTTTGGCTACAGTGGGAGAAGCTGTGGGCTTTACTGTTGGAATTGGGTTTGGTACCTTCTGATGGCAACAAAACATGCAAATATAGAAGCATGATAAATGCTCAGACATGAGGGTCAGAAATTAGTCCATTTCTGAGCAATCTTAACATCTGCTGGGATGTACAGAGACAGAGTTTATGTAGGCTGCACAATTGCAGCCATTGACTGTTCACTTTCATAAAAGCAGATCCACAAATTTTCTGTCCTCAAACACTTGATAGTTTTGGCTAAAAAGAGTAGGCCTGATGCCAAACGGTGTTCAGGTTTTCAAAGTGTCTGAGTAATGACAGGGATTGGTTATGCCTGGAATGAAAAGTATGTAAGGCAAGGAAAGCAGTCACGTGGTCTGGTGCTGAAAGGGTTAATGAGGAATTAAGGAGAAGGAAAAAATAAAGGCTTCTAGAGTTATGTTTAATTTTTCAATCTCTGCTGTCTGCCAGTCCTTTATGTGAGTGCTAAAAATTTCATAAAAAAATTAAAAATGTATTTTAAAGACCAATTTAAGAAACTGAGCGTGCAATTCGAACTCTGGAAAATTGCAGCTCTATTTTCTGACAGAATCTTACACTTGTGACTAAGGGAAAACTTGATTATTTCAGTGGATTGCTGGAGAAGTAATGTGAATCTCACTTTATCCATTCTCACCCTGACAGATTGACTTGGAAACCTTCAGTTTCAAAGAAGGTAAAGGTATCAGATGAGTTCATAGGCAACAGATGGGTTTTCTGGAAAAAGCCTCAGATTTGATAAACTCAGAAAAATTGCGCATGACTCGCTGAGGGGAAAGTGCCTTTGTTGTGAATGTTTGCTGGTCCCACCAAAGTTGATGCTGCTTTGGGAATTCACTTCAGCTGAGATTAGGACTTTGTTTACAGACCGTGTGAGCGTTGAAGATGAAGGCACCAATCATTAAAGCTGTGTCAGCATCTCAGCAATGAATTTATGTTCTTTTTGGCTAAAGTTCAATATTCCTTGAATGAAAATCCTTGATTTACATTTCTCAACTACTCTTGAGGGGGTTTTAAGCTGATGTCTTGCTACTGTTTGTGGAGCCACCGATGAAACAAGCAAAAAGGAAATAAAATGCCATCCAAACAACAACTCATGGAAAATACTGATTTATATTTGGTGGCTGCTGTTGAGTGTGGTTATCCTTCCCTCATGCAGCCACAGAATGTATTGGCATTGCAGGTAGGCTGTCTGACAGCTTCCTTTCAAAGCATTGCCAAACCTGCTTCGTGGATTAGTCAACAACTGCTTCCTGAATTGTGCTTGCACCTGTTTCCTCCTCTTCTGGGATAAACAGTTTTATCTGAAAAAAGCATTGACAAAGGCCAAAGTTGCATCACCAGCCTGGCCCACTGATGTAAAGGAAATCACATTTTCTTGGTGTTTGTAGAATGAAAGTAGCAGCTGTTACCATGGGAATAGTCAATTTATGAAAGAAGAAGTTTTGAGGAGGCTGAACATTACCACTAATCGAAGTGATTGCAGTCAAGACAAAAGGTTAATGTTCAAGATCTGCTAATTAGGAGAGAGATACTTTTCTGGTAATGTGAGGATGGATATAAATGAATTCTGTTTGATAAAAAATGCTGTTGTCCTGGCTAATCCCTTGAATTTATTATTTTGGATACAAGGATTAGATTCATCACCAGTATGGTATCCACTGATTTGTTTTCAAGTAAGTGTAAACTTAATGGGTATAAATAGGCACTATTTCCTGGAAAGGTTCTTTCAAATGCATTCTTACAATGTATTTTAAGGATTATTACTTCACATTCCCTTTTTGGAGACATTTTTCTGTTTTGTTTTGTATTTTGCAACTCCTTATGTCCTCTCTGTCCTTTTCTCTCTGCTCAACACATTTTCTAGGGTGTAGAAATTACTATGATTCTTCAGATTTCTCCCTTAATGTGCTGAAAATGTTATCAGCAAATAGAGAAAAAGCTTTTTTATTCTGCTGCACTCCCTCTATTGACTGACTGTGCCAAGACAAAGTGAATAATATAGTAGTCATCATTTGCAAACAAGAATGTTTGGGCCAGATCATCTCTGCTCATATGAAGTGCGAAATCTTCACTCTCTTCAGGAGAAATGCATCTCTCCACATGTCTAAAAATACAGTTTCTGTTAAATTTCTCTTTAGAGCACCCATCTGACAAACTTCTTCTAAGCAGCTAATAATTTAGGAACAATTCTGCACTTTGCCCTGAATTATTCCACAAAATAATTATTATTAATTAATTATTTCAGAAAACACTTAATTATTACTAACATTATATTTGTGTGAGCCCTAGCTGTTCAAATACATTCTTCTATTTATTATCACTTGCAAGTAGCCTGCCATTATCACAAAAGCCTTTATCTGTGTAATTAGTTTTACATGGATTTTGTAATGAAAAATGTACGTGAAAAATGGAATGGTGCGTTGGATATGTCCCCCAAAATGAAACCAGCAACATCAAAGCAGTAATAATATCAGTGCCACACTACTAATGGAAGAGCTATAGGACACTGTGACCAGTGGATGCAAGCATTGGGTCCAGGTAGTTGTAGAGGGTGTTACATGTGATACTTCCAGCTGTGTATCAACCTCAAACTCCAAGGCTGTAATTTTGCCCCCACTCTTGTGTCTGGGAGACTATTTGTGAAACTCATAGGCTTATAGCTGCTTCCCTTCTGTACAGCCTAGATGAGCACGTGGCACGTAGAGCTGCCTTCCCTCGCCATGCTCTTGTTGCTCCTTGGATTAGATAATACTACTTCTACCTGGAGGCATCTTCCTCAAGGCATTTCTAGGCAGCAGTTATATGCTTAGTTAGCTCTTCTCTTGCTGTGCTAAATAACTCAGCTCTGTTAGTGCCTTTGGATGGGAAATTTCCTTGTCTTCCAGGTTCTACTGGAAATACCCATTCTCATGTCCTACAGTCTCACTTGCCTTTTTCATCATGTTACCTGTTTAGTCACTCTCTCACTGACAACTATAGCCCTCATTTGTCATTACTGGGTCATCTCCCAGGTTAAGTTTTCTTTTTCTGCCCTGGGCCTTGTTGCTTACCCCATTTCTTTGGCTCACATCTTCAAGCCACTCCATTTGTATAGTTTCACTATTCTACTGACATTACAGTGTGCAGGTTCTCTTCTACCTTGGTCACAGTGATCAAGAGCTATGGAAGGACAGCAGTAGCCCCAGAATGGATCCTGAAGACCCACTGCTCATCTTAACTGATTCGATACATCCCTTCTTAATGGCACTTACTTGCTATTATTTCTCCTTTAGCTGTTTAACTATGCAAAAAGTCTTAGTCCTCAGATTCCTTAATAGTGTATAAAATTATGTCAAATGCATTGCTAAAGTCCTGAAAGATGAGATCTATTGCACTTCATTTGTTCACAAAATCTTTTACCTCATCTAAGAAAACTATATGGATGATTTGTATGGTGTTCTCTTGCTAAATTCCTGTTGCACTTTATCCCATTTTTCATTTACCTCTTTATATATTGTCTCTCCCGAAATGTATTTTAAAGCCTTTCATACCAATGAGATCCAATGAAATAGCTTGTAATTTCCCAACTGCCATCTCCTCTTACTTTTCTTCACGGATTTTTTTGTAAGTAAAGAAACCATATCTACTCTTTTTCAGCTTCACTCCCCCAACTAGATGGTGCTATTAAAAATATTCGTCACTAGACCAGCATTACATGTGAGAGAAATTTTTAGACATGTGAGATGGTGATTAATCAGACTTCAAGCATTTAGCTTTTTGAATCAATTTTTTTGCTAGCTGTGGTAGTTTCTATTTGCATATCCCCATTCTTGTTATTCACCCTGTCTTTGTCTGTATATTTGACCTAAAAATTTCTGATTAAAGACTGGGGAAAAATACTTATTTGGGGCCTTCCTTGTGTCATCTTTAATCTCATTTCCATACTTCCTCCACAGTGGCACAGCATTTTTCCTTGTGGGATTTTTTTTCTGTTCATGGTACCAAAGAGCCTTTTACTGTGTGCTTTCAAATTTTGCAGGACAGAAGTCAGTTAAGTTCATGGAAGCTCTAACTTTGTCTTTGTATTTCCTGACTTCTTGGATGTTTCTAGCTTGTGGACAGTACTTTTGGCATTGTGGGAACTCTGCTTATTTCCAGTACCTCCATTTTACAAGGTCCTGCTTGGTTGCTGACTGCAGCTTTGTAAAAGCTACTTGTTCAATTTACTGTCCTTTTTCTGTACTGCAGAATAGGCATAACTCAAGAGAGTTTAAATGCCATTTTTATTGTCATTTTACAGTGCTTTACTATATTAGTGCAATTCTTAAGTTCCCATGCCTACTTTTCTTTTTTCTTATAAGAATAATCCTACTCATGTGAGAATCAAAGCTATGAAGATTATTTGTGAGAGAAAAGGGTTGCAGATTAGGGTCTACATTCCTTGAAGTACTTTCACCAGGTGCAGCATTTTTTCACAGTGGTGGCTTTTTAGCTGTGCTGTAAAAGCTGTTTAAGAGATACATATGCAGTATCAAAAGAAGTGCAAAACATTTTGGAAGATGAAACTGCTTGGAAACTGAAGAATGCAGGGATTTGTTCAGGTGCCCAGTATTTCTCTAATAGCCTTTTTGCCAATCGACTCATGTTTTATTTCTGTCTTTTAAGTATTATTAGATTTTCTTTTGTCACACTGGTGATTTGCAAATGTACAACTACTGTTCTGAGTGCTTGGGAAAATGGTCTTTCGCAGAACTAAATTGTTGCATGGAAAAAGTTCCTTGGTAACTCCTTATTACTTGGATTTTTTGTTAGTTCTCAAGACGTGTCATGGCTGTGCTGCACTAACAGTAGAAAAGCATATTTAGCAGCTGACTGTGCCCCAAAGAGCTTGCAACTGAAATATGTAAAATACATTCAGCGCCAAAGGAAGCAAACATCATTTTCATGTTTACTGTGACAGGTGGGAAAGAAGCCAGTGTCACTCATCTAGGGCACAACCAGTAGCTGCACCCAGTCCCCTTGACTTCTCAATATCTCAGTTACAGGAAGGTTTTTGGTTTTTTTTCCTATTTTCATCCGTTACAGTTGTTAGTAGGAGTAGGAAATTTCAGTAGGATACTGGGAATGAAAGGAGACAAAATTTCATTTATCTTCCTGCTGTTTCACTTTAAAAATCTGTCACCATACACAAAGCAATTGGTAAAAGGAGAAAGTGTGGTGTGTTCTCTACTGCCACCATTGCATTTTATAGCCAATCCAGCAGGATTATGCATTAGCCATTAATCTCTCACAGGGAGGAGGCAGTGGATGGGTCAAAACCCAATTTGTTAATTTGCAAATATTGAGCAAAAGAGATGAACAGACTGAATAAAGAAGTAGATGACAATGCAGAAACTATTTTTTTGGTATTTTAAAAGCTTTCTTTTGAATTGAGTCTATTCATAAGTAATATGACACACAGTTCTGAGAAGATATCAGAAAGTCTCAGTAGATTTAGATTTTCAGATTAGCTTTTGAGCTGCACAAATGTGACCTGAATTTAGACTCTCCTGTGGTTTTTACTTATAAATCCTTTTTCCATTACAAATAAATTATGAAATATATTTAAAATAATGAGTTAATGAAAAAAAAAAGGATTTTTCTAATGGACACAACTACGTTGAATAGTGTAATGTTTTGCTGTGACTATGAAAAAAACCCTCTTCAAATCTCTTTCATGTGCAACTACATGTGTTTACTTCAGCAGCATCATGAATCTAAGTTTGACTGATAAAAGTCAGCTGAAATATCACTTCTGTGTGTGTCAGAAAGATACAGGAGAGGTTAGTGAGGAATCCGTATATGTTTCAGTACTTACCTGCTATGTCATCTTCACATCAAAGCAGGAAAGAAATGGAAGCAGAATTCTGTTTTGAAGTGTGCATTTCATGTGTGTACGGAGCTATTACTTCCCTCTCAGGTAGTGAAACTATGTACTCTATTTAGAAAAGCATAGTTCTTAGTGTAACTGTAATTATGGAGAAATTCCTTACTGTCAGGGTGGTGAAACACTTGAACAGGTTGTCCGGGGAGGTACAAACCTGGCAGTGTTCAAGGCCTTCAGGCAGCCTTGTCTAGTGAGAGGTGTCCCTGTGCAGGGCAGGGGGGTCTGGGGTCTTTAAGATCCCTTCCAACACAAACCATTCTATGATTCATTCTATTATTCTATGATTTGTAAAAAGAAGAACAACAAATCTTGTAGAAGTACTTACATAACGTTATATTAAGGAATTTCAAGGAAAATCTGATCAAGATGGTACTCAGACTATGAATAGAATTCCAGGTACCACCACAGTGTTGCAAAGAGTCCTACAAGAAGGTCTCCCCTGGCACCAGTGTTGGAGTTACTCACCCAACAAATCTGGTACTCAGTAATTAATTAAAAAAGAAATCCAAATAATTTTATCACCGATAGTGGTTTATCCTCAGTTTCTTTTTTAAAACAATCAACACAAATCTTTTTTCTCTTACTCTGATTGTTTTGAGGTTTTGTTGTTTTTGTTGTTGTTGTTGGTTTTGGATTTTTTTTCCCCAGAGAAGAAGGAGCTATTCAAACAATTAGAAACGTTTTGATCAAGAATGCGGAGATAATAGGTTAAATAGGGCTGATAAACCCTAAATGGTAAGGGAAATCTTACCCCTTCCCATATCTGTGCTTGTTTTCTGAACAAGATTTTTAGAAAACAGGATCTTAGCCTTAGGATTTGTAATCCTGCATGAACTTTTCAGGAAAACAGTTCTGCTACATGAGGAACAATCCATTTGTTAACAGGCTGTAAAATGATAGGTGTCAATTTAAAATCCAGAGACACAAAAATAACTGGTTTAATTTTTGGATGTGCAAAATATAGAGATGGCTAGTTGAAAAAAGCCATACCATTTCTTTCAATGCTTATCTGTTAAAAATAAAGCATATTTTGGACTTGGCTTACATGTCTGTGTTGATTTTTCCTAGCTCTGGAGCAAGAGCTGCAATACAAACAGAATGGCATAGCTGTTTACCCAGCAGTCATCCAGACAAACTGACCTGATTAAGGTGAAAATTTTTCATTGTAGCAGTTTCCTATGGGTGTGTTAGGATATTTGTAGTGACAGGGCATGGGTTTTTTTTTCAAGTTTATTTTAATAACCTCCCCCTTCCCCAGATGCCAAATAGTCAACTTAAAAATTTATACATTTTTTAATTTAAATAAGGCTCCATAATGCCTTCTGAGTATTACAATTTAGATGCCTACTTCTCCTGTTCTACTTAGGGGCCTGTTTTCCTGTTTGGACCTAGTGTTCCGTGACATGTCACACCGTCTGCTTTCTGGCTGTGGACAGAGCATATTCTGTGACGAATTGAGGGAAATACAGTCTAGTAATGTAGCTTCACGAGGGAATGAGAATATGAGTCACTCAAACTTTAATATCTGTGAGTGCCAAAGCTTGTATTCAAACCTCCCCTGGAAAATTTAGTTCTTTTCTGCAAGAGGAAAAAAAACCTGCAAATATTTTTAATTACCTCTAGACACCTAGTTTTTATTTACTGTTAAATACGTAGGGTGACTTCCATAAAATTATTCCACAGGATATGAGTTTAGAATTTTAGCTGTGCAGAAACCTAATATTGTGAGTGAAATGCTCAGTCTCAATTTTCGTACAAATGATTTCACCTGACAGATGGAAAAGAAGGGTGATTTTGAGTCAGGAGCATGTTGGGCCATTGGTATTCTTCAGCTATACTCTATTTGTGCAGAGAACTTTTTTGTTGATGTCTCTATTAATCCTTTCTCTCAGTTCGTAGCATTTGAGACAGAAAGCATTTTTTTCACACAAGTGTTGTGCCCACACAACTGAAATTCATCTGTGAACCACAGTGTCAGCTTGACATCAATTACTGTCTGTGGCTCCAGGATAGGTATCTTTAAGCATCAAGCAACAAGCAGAAGTTGTATTTCAAAGCCTTGAAACCTGGTCTGATGCTGATGGTCTGAAAGCTCTCATCCAATTTGAATGGAATTTTCTCAGCTTGGATTGCTTAATCAATGCTCTGTTTTCACTTCATTGGCAAAAATAATACAAAAAGAAAACTTCTTTATTAACAAATCATTTGTCATTTCCAAGCTGGCAGCAGAGGTCTGGGCAGTCATGTCTACTGAATCGGTAAATCTTTATGCCTTCTCCTCTTTGGAGAGCCATTAAGTTTAGAAGCACTCGCCTCTACAGGGGTGATCAGGATGGCTTGTTTTAAAACATGTCAAAAATGCTGGGCAGCAGCTTGTTAAAAACTTCCACATTGTGGATCATTCTGGTTGACTGGGCATAATTTCATGTGAGTTTTGTTGTTATTTTTCACACAGGTTTGAAAGATGCTTACACATCCTAATTGAGGCTTTAGTCTGGGCTTGATGCAGGGATGTAGTACATCTAAGCTCTTCCAATTTTTCATCATATTAATCCAAAATATTTTTTATTGTCTGTCTGTTAATTCGAAATCTGAGTAAGTGTTGCTCAGTGCTATTACAAGACCTTGCCCTGAGAAGTTTTGAATGCCCCATCCCTGGAAATGTTCAAGGCCAGGTTAGATGGGGCTTAGAGAAGCCTGGTCTAGCGGAAGATGTCTCTGCCCGTGTCAGAGGGATTGGAACTCAATGATTTTTAATATCCCTTCCAACCCAAACCATTCTATGACTCTGTGACTGTTGAGAAACTGATTTTCAGAAAGGCTGTTTGCCCACATCATCATCGTCTTCAGCTCAAGTCAAGTGTCGCTGCTTCTAAACACTAGAGCTGCACAGTCAACCTGAATCTCTGCAAGAGACTGAACTGCAGCCCAGCCCTCAGCCCAATACTTCACACCAAGCCTGGTTGCCAAGGGTTTGTGTCCAGACACAGAACAAGAGGTGTGTGCATATTCCTGTGTCCACCCTGACTTCCATCAGGTAGCCTTCAGCACATCATAATTGTATCCTGATGCCTCATCTGCTTTCAGACAGTGAGTGACCTTGACTTGGAGCAGGTACAGAGCAGGCACACGTTTCAGCTGACAAGGCCTCTGGCAAAGGGGCAGGTAGTACAGCCTGTGAAATATCTCTGTGCTGGAATTCATTTGAACTTACTTCTTTGGTGACTGTGAGGTGGACAGGAGATGGAGGAGAGGGGAGCAACCCTCTACCCTCTTGCATTTCGGGGGGATTAGTCCCTGTCAGAGAGAAAGAAGGGCAGTCCCTGTCCACAGGAAAAGTTTTTTGGGTCTCTCTGCCTTTGTATGCACTGTATGAAGGTGTGAGCTACAACTTTCCTCTCATCCCCTCCACTATACCACCAAGACAGACTCTCCTCTCCTCTTATAACTAGGTCTTCAGAGCTCAGCAACAAAAGTGCAGACCTTGTTCTTCCAGAAAATGACATGACATTTTGTTAGTGCCAGAGAGAATTGGACCCTAGTATCCAAAGAGTGAATTTAGGTCTTTTATTGAACACTACATTTCAAGTTAAATCATTTTGTTTTCTGACCAATTCATAGTGAAGAACTACATCTCTGTTTCCTGTCTTGTATGCTGTAAATGCAATTTGATTATATTATATTTATTGTGCTTTGAACTTCTAGTATTTCCTGCAGTTTCCAGGAAAAGAAAGGAAGGGAATGTAGGCGGAAAACTGTGGCATGGTGTAATTTGTGACTTTCATATTCTGAGCATTTCCTAATTTGATTTGCAGGTGATGATCTGATGACAGAATAAATAAATTGTAGAAAGTGCTGAGACTGTACAGGCATTTGCTGTGGTATCACTCCCACATGAGGAACCTTCATCACAGCCTTTCTTCAAGTATGTTCTCTCCTGTGGTAAGTTTTTCAGGCATATCATCTTCTCCTGTGTCAAGAGTTTTCAGCAGAGGGAGAGATTATTTCTGAAAACTCCAGCCCTGGTCCTAGATTTTGTTGCCAGAGCTGGGGGCTATCATCAGTAAACCAAGTTGTACTCATGTAAAACACGTGCAAAGTTTGGTAAGGCTGTGGAGTGTAGTGGAATACCACAGAACTAAACTACAGGTGTCACTAACTTTACTTTGTGTTTCCTTTGTCCCCATGAAGTGGACCTCATCTGCACAGTGTGTAAATTTTTTTTCTTTGTCTGTTTACCTGAAATTAATTTTTTTTATACTGGCACCTGTATTTGCAATTTATGACTTTCCAAATTATGTCAGTTCCTCTAAATAATTAAAAAAGACTCTCTTGTCCAATATTAAAAACAAACAAACAAAAATCCATTAATAATTCTGACAACTAACCTTTGGAATGGAGACCTAATTAGTTCTTATTGAGCTTGGTCCAAAGATCATTGAAGCAATTTGGAGTCTTTCCATTAAAGTTAATTGACTTTAGAGCAAAATCCTCGGACATGCTAGTTTAGCAACACAGGATAGCAAGCAGTCTCTCCCTCTGTCACCCATCAGCAACATCACCTCCAGACAGACAGTCTGTGTTAGCTGTTCTGTTTGACGTTGTTTCTGGTAAAGATGTTGCCTAAGTTGATTATGTCCCTGTGGGCAAATAGAGGACCTAGAAAAAACTTTGTGCCCTGGGTAGCTGTTTATGTGGCAGTCCCCAAGGCCTGCAGGTTTCACACATTCCAGTGTCAATGTAGAGCTTTCGTCAGAAGTGTCAACATTAACAAGATTTTAAACTGCAGGTGAATATAGAGGATTATTTGATCCTGGCAAGGAACTGTTTGCCTCAGCACTTGTGGGATAATGTAGAGTAAGCAGCAAATCATTGATGAATCTGTAATGCAACACCAGTCCCAGGAGTATTCAGGCAAAATTGCTGCAAAGAAGAAGGAAAGACAACAAAAGTGATTAAATGCAGTGAAAGATTCAGACCTTGGGAGACCTTTAGGGAGACGCTTCTTATTTAAGCATAAAGGAAAAAATGGTACAGAATTATGTGCATAAACCTCTCATCCTGGCTTAATAAAAGCCAGAAGGAACCCACAGATGCTGAATGTTTACTGAACCTTAATTGGCCTGGAATCATTCTTGCAGTTACTCTAGTTTTATGCTTGTGGTAATGTTGACTTCTGGCCATTAGCCACGAGTTTCTAATGGACCTTTTGCACATTCCACCGGGCCATTAATTTTCATCACTGTTAAACACCTTACATGCTTTTGCTGTCAATAGACATAATAAATAAACATAGGTAGAATTTTGCATTAATAGAGCAAGGTGCTTGATCATTCTTTGTACATTTAAAATATGTGGAAAATTCACTAACAATACCCAACAATACTACAATGGAGATTAGAGATCCTCAGTGGAATTGCATTGTCAAAATTGTGCATCACATCTGTCGACACAGAGAGGTGGTCCTTAGCCTCACATTTCAGTGGATGCATACTTGCTCCCCATTTCTGTTTTGTCTTGTATCTGGCTGCCATAGTTCTAGTAGAGGTCCAGTGGGGTCCATGCAGGTTCTTCCCATAGTAATGGTTGGGACTTGCACTGAAGACCTTGGTACTTGGGAGATCACTGTTTGTTTTCCATCTCTGTGGTGCATTTGCTCTGGGAACACAGTTCAGTCACTCTGGCCAGTTTTAACAGGGTTGACAGTACTACTTTCTTTGGGTTAGTCTGCTTCGTGGCACAGCTTTGTTTCCTACTATGTTGTTGTGCCTGGAAGAAGGGTTCAAATTCCTTTTGGTGCCCCAGGTTACTTAACGTAAGTCAGTTTCAAATAATGACATTGAGATTAAAAAAACCCTCCCTATCACATTAATTATCCTCAGAGTAACCCACTCCCTTTGCAAATTTATTTTGGAAACTAAGCAAGGTTATACTGCAGTATTAAATACAGTCATCTGTTTGGATGAAAGCAATTGCAAAGCTCTGGCTAATATTCTTACCAAGTTTAGATTAAAGTATGCATTCCACCTACTGATACCAAAACTACTGAGTTAATGTACCAAAAATAAACATTCACTTAAAGAAAACAAAGAGGCTTTTAAGTGATCATACTGAAAATTTGAATGCCATTTTGCAATAATTTGTGTTCCATGCTTCATACTTGAAATATTGTTTTCTACTTTCTCTTAAATGTGCTTCTCTATTGTTGGAAATTAAGACACTTTTTACTTTGCACCAGCTGATTTTGGAGGTATATGAAGATGGTTGTTAGTCTTTCATCAGCTGCAGCAGTGGGGATGTTCTTTAGACTATACTGGCCAAAAATGATGTAAGGATCTTTAGCTTCATGTTTATATCAAGGCCAGCTGACATCCAAAGAAATTTGTCTTCCAGGAACCATGAGAAAAGTGGCAGGCAATGTAGATGGGCTTGGCAATGAGGCCTTGCCTGTACCATGACAAAAGGACCCCACGAGGCTTTTCAAGTCTGCAATAAAGCACATGTTCAAGGGATTAGGCAGGAGGGAAGAAGAGAATCAACTCTTTTTTTAAATCTGAACTCACAGAAAAAAAAATAAAGAAACATTTTCTCTCAGGCATAACCAAGATGGAAGACAATGTCTTACTGACAGAGGAATGTATATTTAGCATCATGATTTATTGAGAGTGTTTGTGCTTGTTTCCTGAGAAATACGTAGAGCCTTTTGATAACTCTAGATGATAGTAATCTGCTCTGTGGGCAGATGTGCACATAATAGATGGTGCCTGAGGCATATTTCCCACATTTGGTGCATTCTCCTCTTGTGCATCTTACTACATGGTTTAGTTTTATTATATTGACTGTTGAGAACAGTATCTTCTTCATGTCAGAAATCACTACCTTATTTATAAGTATGCAGATTTTAATAATGCAACAACAGTAATGATTTTTTTCTAAGTGTATGATAAAAATAGTGTCACTCTTTTCCTGTGGTTGAAGAGGCTTTAAAATTGGTGGACTGGTCATACTGATTTTGAAATAATCTATTTTTGCTGTTGTTCCAGATGATGTAAATTAATGGAAAATGGTCTCAGAATCTGGCTAGACAAAGCCTTTGCTTTTTTAGGAGTCTATGCACTATGTTTAAGAGTCATGGTCTATGCTCTCAGCTGGGATTTAGATGGGATCATTTCCTTTGAAGTTTTGTTGTTAAGGTTCCAGATCAATACAGGATTTATGTTTGCATGTTTTCAAGTGCACAAGTAGTCCTTCTGAAATCAGTGAAAAAAGTTCTAATTTAATTGATGTCAATGCCAGAACTCCCACTCACTTCAGAAAGGCCAAACCTAATCACATTTTTCAATCGAGTTGTTTTGGGGCAGGAAAAGGGAGGATTATTCTGTTTATTACCAGTGAATGAAGGGTAGTCATATGTTACGATTTTATAACGGATACAGTGGAGATATCCATGGAGAACTGTCAGAAATAATTATTTCAGTTCCATAAAAATCTTCTGGGTTAGTAATCCCAGTGCTTTATTTTGTCCTTTTACATTATATATTATTGTTATCTGTGTTACTGTGATGACGTCAAATATAATCTAAATAGTTTAGACAGAATTTAGATACAATTGATGCAAAGATTTTTACTATATCAAACTAAAACCATTAATCATATGAAAATAAATTGTTTTGTCATTACCAAAATGCTTTTGTTTTATATTCCTGAATCTCTTTTCTTCAAGCCATTTGTTTAATGGGAAATTCTGAAGTAGCGACATTCTTTCTGATTTAGAGCATCATCAAATTTTGAAGGGTCAGAGTTTCCTGCAGAACAGAAATTTTTGACCATCTAACAGTGCAGTGAGTACTTCTTTCACTGTGACTGTTTGCCAACTCAGTGAAAAGCTGGGTACTAAAGTGCTGTTCAAATTTGGAGCTTAGCTGGCTAATATTAGTGTTGATCAAAAGAACATGAACATATTATTATACTGTTGGACAAATACATTGTCTGTGATGTCTTGGTTTTTCAGAAGATAATGAGACTTGTTACAGTTGATCTTCCTCAGATACTCCATTTCTCATTGACAAAATTTTTAAATAGAAGTCAAGCTTTTGTAGAACATAGAATGTCTCTTCTACCTTCCTTCTGTGCTCAGAAAACAACTTCACAACCTACACAATAAGCCAGAGTCACAAATAAGTCACAGTTTTACTATTAAAAGCTTGTGCAATATATTGATGTGCAATATAGCCACTTTTATTGAGCCTTTTATTAAATTCTACTTATTTCTTAATTTCTTGTTAGTTGTAATTTCTTGGCAGAGCAATATACTAACAATAACTCTTTATCTACTTACCTGATAACTTTATCTACAGAACCACATGTTTTTCTTTTACTGTAATTATGATGGGCTGGGATTGAGGTTGTCTTAACACTATTTTATAGAAATATAGTCTCCTCTGTTTAAGCAGAATCCATCTCATTCTATACATGTGGTTGCAAAAAAAGTACTTTTGGACATTTCATCACATATTGAAACTGATGAACTCTTGGATAATACAAGTGCCTGGCTGGTGGTAATATCCTCAAAATATTTCTGCTTGTTTCCTAAAATATCTGCATTGTCAGAAATTTTGTTCCCACAGAGTCATGGAATGCTTTGTTCAAACAGTGCTGACTGGTGTAATAAATGTCCCCAGATGTTCTGTGGGAACCTTTAACATACAGGCTGAGTGACAAGTAGTCACATAAACCTTTTTCCACTGTTGTAATGGACCTTGAAAATCTGCTAAACCTTGGGGGACTAGGGAGGTCAAGGAAAGGCAGGATATAAACAATAATATTAACACATCGTTAGTGTAAGCATACATAATGAGATTTTGCATTTAAATGAAATTTTATATACTCACAGGAAGCATCATCTAGCAGGTAAAGTATAGAATTGGGAACTGAATGATGCTGCTTCTATTCTTGGCCGTGATGCTGTAGGTTTTGTTCCAAATAGAGAAGAGCAGAGGTCAAAAATATACCTGAATAAAAGAGCTTTCCGTTTTTAATAATGGCATGAGATAAGGCCTTATCCCAAAGCATTACAGAGAAACAGAGCTTTGATTTCAGATAAGATTTCTGTGAAAACCAGCTCAGAATTTCAAAAAAGGGACAGATCAGAGTTAAATGAAAATGGATATGAGAGGAAAGTCATAGTCTGAAATCATGTGAAGAGAGCTATGTAAGTTTAGTCTGAGGTCAGCAAATGTAGGAAGCACCAAGGGTAATAATGGCACAATAATTAGTTAAAGGGTCATGAAATGTGTCTGTCTCATACACCTATGAAATTTTGGTAGCTGTCTGGCAAAGGATATTAAAAGCCTCCTTTTGTATGAACTCACATAGATAGATTTGTGCAAAGTCCAGGATGTAATTCGTGGTCTTCACAGGATTTGTGCCTGCAGTTTGAATGGGAATGGATTCAAATGAAGTCATGCCCAGCTGTGCTCAGCTGCACAGGTAATGTGCACATGTGAAGCTGCCATATGAAAAAAAACAGAACTTAACTGAGACAGCTTAGAAAGTTTGACCCCAGGTATGCAGAGCTTTGCCCGCATTTTCTTGGCCCTACCACACCTTCATGCCATTATCAGTTCACTTTCTACCATATCCAGGCTCCTATTGAGCAGGTCAACTATTAATTAAAAAAACTGGAATTATTGTACCATAGATGTGTTTTCTGTTCATAGTCTGATGCTCAGTGTTCTAGATTTGGAAGGTGGTGGTTTGGGCATTCCTAAAGTGTGAAGATACTTATTTCCAAGATAAGAAAATAGAGAGGTCTTGGAATCCCATATGGGCTGAACCACTTCTCTCTGGATATCAGGTATAGGTCAAACATCTAATGTTAAGATGTTCCTGTTGTGCCTTGTATCCTGCTCCTTGACATGCCCAGTGTGTCTCCAGCCTGGTGACTGCTGAGCACTTCAGCATGTCTTGTACCTCAGACCTGTCAGGATTTCAAACTTAGAAATGGATTCAAGATTCAATGTTATGGTGCTGATCACTCAGTTCTGGTCTAGTGGCATTCCTCCAGTAGTTGGGAGGTCCCACTTCTTCCCACTTCAAATCCCACCTCTGCCTAAGTAGATATGAATTTGCATTTTTTGCCTCTCTGGGGAAGCACCTTAAACAGCAGACTCAGAGTAAGCTTTGAGAAAGGGTGATGGGACAGGGAGTCAAGATTGTCCTTCCCTTGTTTCAAGCTGTTCCAAGTTCTGTAAAATGATTAAATGTTCATTGGTTTGGGGAATGGCAGGAGGAGAGTGAAAGAACTGTACTGAGAGATAGAGGAGAAGGGGCCAAACATTTTCAGGTATTTAAAGCATTTGATTTGGTATTCCAAGTGAGAGCCCCATGATGTTTGGAGAGGATGTTGTCTGTATTTTGTGAGTAAGGGATGGCTTAAGTATCTGTCTCCAGGAGATGGTACATAATCATAAATTGTGGAAGTCCCAGCTCAGGATAGCACCTGTGTTGAGGAGGGGGGCAGGGAAAGAAGGGCACATCCATTTCCAGCAGCATGAACCAGCTTCATCAAATCAGCCTTCCAGATGTTCCGTGCTGAGGCACCTGACTGGTCCTATCTAATGGCACATCAGTGTCTAAGTCAGGATATGGAGTGTCAGAGCACCAAGGACAGTCTCTGAGGATGTAGTCCATCGTACCTCGTTCATCAAGAATTCCAGTGATACCTGTAAACATCTTTATAAAGCTCTTTAAAGTCTCCAATGAAAAATGAAGTAGCACCATTTTTTCTAATCAGAATTGATTAAAAATCAAAGAGAGGCAAGGTTTTAGAGGAGATACTATCTTTTATTAGATCAGCTGCTATACTTGAAAGAATCAGGCCAGCTTTCAGGCATGAATCTGCTCTTTGTAATCTTGATCACTGCTCATTACCACAAGGCATTGCAAAGTCAACCTGCAGTTTGTCTCTATGTTTAAACGCCTTTCTCATTTTATTTCAGGAAGTTATATTTTCCTTTATATTGCTGATTTTGTGATTATTCCTATTAGTCATCTTTCCTGAAGCATTGTTTACAGAAGCTGGACTGCATTACCTTTTACAGCTTCAGAGATTTCTTTACAGCAGCAGAATACCCTCTGCCATGTTCTGTTTGCTTTCCACTTCTGGCTCTGCCCCCTGAATGTAGATAGATAAAAAAGTGGGTCCAGCATTTTGCATTCTAGCAGGCACACATTCATGAAGTATATTTAATGATGAAATATTTAATAGTTAATTAATCAATTTTTACAACTGGAATTCTAAAAGGAGCAGATTAATTTATTGAAGTTAAATTACCCCAATGCACTTGGGTTCATGGTTAAAAAAAAGTTAGTTCCTTGAAGATTAAAGAAGAAAGAAGCTGGGGGCAGAGAGGGAAAAGAATTACATTTTTATTCTCTATTTCCAAAAGAACTGTCAGCTTTCTGTGGAAAGTCAGTCTTTGTGTCCATTCAGCTGCTCTTCTCTAACTTAAAAGTATCTAGTCTGGTATCTTTCTGCAAATGCTCTGCAGAGGGAATTGAATTTGTATGTATTGTTTTGTTTTGTGTTCTCTTTGATTTTCTCTTTAAAATCTTTGTTAGGCTTTCACAATTTGTACATGGATATGCATTAACGAGAAAGCAGAAGCTGGGCAAAAAGATGAAGTCAGTTTTCAATAAAATTTGTCTGTAACATTTGCCCCCAGTAAACGGAACACTCTGTTATGCTCTATTTAAAGATGTCTCCACGAACCTGTTAAGTTTTGCATCTGTCCAAATTCAAGGCATTGTGAGATGAGATTTTGTCTCAAGCTAAATCCTGAGGCTGGAGCTCAGCAACTGAAGCACTAATGTAACTGTGTATTTTTTCGTTGTAAATAGTTTTCATAAAATTTTGGTTGACTTTTGTTATTTTTAACTTCAAATGAAAAGCAAGTCTTCTCCCAATCCCCAACTATTAATGAATATATTATTTGTGTCCATATGAGGCTAAACTCTGGCAAACTAACACCTGTACCATATGCTGTGAGTTCAGTGCCTTATTTATGGAGCAAAGCCTTATTTATAGGTATGAATAAGGGTAGTGACACCCTAGCCTTTTGTTTTCCCTCTTTCTTCTTGGTCCTTCTAATAAGCCTGCAAGATATAAGGAGGACATCAAGAACCTTTATGGGAGGAGTCAAAGTTAAGAATTGTGATGAAAAAAAATGATAATTGTAAGAATAACAGGGCATAAAAAGTCAATTGCTTGCAAGGTGTTGGGAGCTTGGCAAGAAAGTATCAAAGTAATATTGCATAATGTCTTCTTTATAAGATTATAGATGCTGTGCGGAACAACATTAATGAGCTCCTCTAAAACTTTGGGGAAGGTTAATCCAGTCTAAACTCACTTGCTGCTTTGGTCTAATTTGGGCATACATTAATGTCTCTACAGTTTGATGCTAAGTAGATGGAAACCTGCTACAATCCACTTAATATGCTGTCATGTTGTGTTAACAAAACTCAGAATTCATAAAACACTTTAAATATATCTTAAAATTGGTTAAAATTGCAAAATAAATTATAATACAATAAATCAAAATAAGAGCAAATGCAAATAAGGAAATAATAAAGTGAAATATTACATTTAAGTGTAAAAGATACTGAAACATTAACATTGGTTTGCATTTTAGAAATTACTAAAATGATGTTTTAGAATTGGATGCAAAACTTATTGGCCAAGAATTGTCCCTGGAGCAAGGCAGCATTATTTTTTCTAATATTGGTGAATTCATTGCAAAGAAGCATGAGAGTACAAAATTTCCCTCTCCATCCATTCTTCCATCTCTACTCCTTTCAGAATTGTAGATATACTTTTGCATACCACCAGGACATATTGAAATATAGCACATTTCTTGAAAGCTGTTCAGTTCCTTCTCTTTTGTGCAGGTGCATGAAAAATTCTTTTGTTGGCTCAGGCATTGTTAAAGTAATAGAAATTTCTGCAAGCATAACTATTCAACTTCATTATTTATTTGGAGAAATTCCATGGAATGGAGCAGGAGGAGTGAAATTGAAGGGATTTATTGCAATTTAAAGTAAAAAAAAAAAAGTTAATTACTATGAAATAAGAAAGAGAAAACAAAACTTTCCTGTGTTTAGTTACTGGTAAGGTTTTGGGATTTTTTTTACATGAATGTAATTTCCTTCCCCTTAGCAGATATTTCCAATGCATGACCCATACCTGTCTGAGAGTGTGATAACCACTCTTAGGGTGTCTGTAGAACTTTGCTAAGAAAATCAAGCCTATTGGGTAGATTTTAAGGAACTGCAACCAAAACAAGATTGAAAACTAATGCTATATGATACTACCAGTACAGAACTAGATAGTTTTTTTCCCCAGTATTGTAATTAGGGTCTGAAAATCTTATCCTAGAAAAACTTGGAGTCAACAGGAATACCATTACTGACTTTCAGGGGCTTAGAATGTCAGTTTATTGGAGTTTGTTTGTCTTTAGTGTCTTTAGTGCACGTAAGAAGATGCTCAAATAGCAGTGATTGGAATTTCCTAGCTTGGTCATTTGGCAAGGGTAGGAGGCTAGAGATTGGTACTACTGGGTGTTGTATTGATGCTTTTCAATACTGGCTGGATGACCTTTGCACACTGACTTGCCCGTTCAGCCCACAGTTAATTTATCGTGAAGAGACAGAAAATAAGAAAAAAACATTTTTTTTCCTTTCAGAATCCAGCAGCTGTGAAATTTAAAAGAAAGCATCTTCAGCGATTCTTGGACAGTGAAAGAGGCAAAATGCTTGAAGGCAGCAAAACAGAGGTTTCTGTGCCTGCAGATACACAGTGGCTGGTAGCCAAAAAGATTTTTCCTCATAATAATAGTTTATTCTTCTGAGTACAATAGAATACAGAATAATTCCACAAAAGATGATGTTGTTACTGCAGGAGCAGAGCTGAGTTTGGCCCATGAGGAGCAGAACTCTTTTGCCTTTTCCCTTGTGGAAACTAGAAGAAAGAAGTATGATGTTAAGGAAGAAGAAAGTTATAACAGTGGGAGGCTGCTGTGGTGGTGACCAATATTCCACTGCTTTAAGTCCTTATGCATATTATATTGTGTGTTCTGGATTTAATTACAGATCTGGAGTGTAGTGCTAATAAGGCTGCAGAGTTTTGTCTTCTTCCTCTCTTTGAGGCAGAGCTAATTAAAATAAGCATTAATTAATATGTGCTTTGAGGTCCCGGAACTTTAGGTGATTAAAATATTCTCTGTAATATATTATCACTTATAGCACATGGATCACTGTGAAATAGTTTAATGTCACTGACCATAAAATGTGACCTATCTCAAATGCCACACATGATAAGGGAACAGGGCAGTTTGAATTGACCAGCTCTGTGTCCCTGGGAAAGATCTGTTGAGTTCTCAGTCCCTGGACTCCCTTCTCAAGCCAGCCATAGTGGGACATTAATGGCAAAAACTTTGCATCTTTGATTTTGTATGCTTTTCTGATGCAAACACTTTACCTTTTAGTCAGGTGCTTACAGCATATTTTTGCTTTTACATCTGCTCTAGAAAAGTTGCCGGTTTGAGTAAAGCTTTGTTTTATGTCTTTATTCTTTTAGGTCTCTAAATAACTCACAACTCCTTTGTCCTCTTCTTGTGGCTAATGCATAGGAGATAATTACTTAAATATTGAAAACATATTTACTAGCTTCACAATTTCTCTTTGCATCCACGATTGACATTTTGTGATGGTTGTGATCAAGGCATATGCCCTGTCAGCAAAGAAGACAAGTAGACCTTTTGGTCCAGAATACTTATTTAGATTATGAATTCTTTGAGCAGTAAATGTGGCAGTGAATGTTAATAAATGTTAGAGTCAAGACTACCCTAGTGCTAAATAGGGCAGTTCCTGATCAAATGGGACAGCTTTTAAAGGATCAGCACAGTGGTGCCATCCTTACAGCCCCCTCAGGGATGATGATGCCTTCTCCTTCACAACCCTGATGAGAGGAGGATGTTCATTTCCCTGCTGTGATATCCTTCAGATCTCCTTTGACATAGCATTAAGTTAGACAGTCCTCTGCTATCAGGAAAGGGGTTAAAGATCTACTTTTCAAAATGATCCCCATCGCCCTCAGACACACAGCAAAATCCTCCTGTTAGAAAAGACTAAACCAAAATACCCTAGCTTCCGAGAATTTTGAATTTGTATCTAAATTTCTTGGCTACTTTTTGGTGCTGATTTCTTCTTGTAATCACCATGGCAGCAATACTTATCTCATTTTGTTAAAAAAAGAAGCTTTTTCTACACTTTGTCTATGAAGAACTATGCAAAAAAAAAAAGAAGATAATTTTTGTAATTTATTACATGACAACACAAAATTGGAAGCCTGCAATCAGTGGGAAGTAAAAGCTTTCAAAAATAAAACTACAGGGTGATAAGTTAAAATTGCTGGTTGTCACATCCATCCTACTGCTTTTACCCATAACTGCTCTGTTCCTTTTATAAAAGCCTGGATTTATTAGCAACCACTGGAGGCCTTCATACACCACCAGCCCTTGTAGCTCCCAGGTTAATGACTGGTATTAATTACTACCAATTCCTAAGGCCCTGTACCAGTTGCTATGCTTTTGTCTCAAATGCTTCTAAAAATCCAATCTCTAGCTCGATTCAATGTCACCGTCTTCAGCACTGAGTGTTACTCCAAGCTGAACTACTTACAGGTCTCATGAATAGTTGTATTTGTATTTGACTGTAAAAAGGGTCAGTTGATTGCAGCAAAATGAGCCTTCATACAGGTTCCAAGGGGAAAAGGGGAGCAGATGCTTTAGTCTAGCCTCCTCTTTGAATGCAGTCATTCCACGTGAAGAATGAAGGAACTGTATGATTGATCAATTATATAAAGGTGAAGGAACAAAGATACAACTTTCTGGACTTCTTCCTGGCCTAGTGGTCTGTGCCTTATCTTGTATATGTAATGGAGTCTGACTCTATATTCCCTTCTGAGCTCTTCTTCAGTACTGTATTCCCAGAACCCCCCATTCTGGGAAAGTCTGAAGCTGCCATGGGTACCATCTGCCTCCAGGAAACTCATTATGTTGGTCCTTCCTACACGCCACCAAAGCAGCCTCTTTCATGCTTTCTTCTCTGTTGTCTCTCATGCTGAAGGACTGTCCTCTGCAAATATCCATCAACATCTACTTCATCATCACACTTCAAAACTATTTTGCTCTGTAGATCCATTTATGAGTCCCCAGCAGAGTACATGACAGCACTGACAGCCAGTGGGCTGACACTAACTTCCCACTGGCTAGGGCTGTCTCATTCCCTTCTTCCCATGACAGGTAGATCATTTGTGAAAGTCCTTGCCAAAGGACTTGGTAGATTCTAAAAATTTACAAGGGATGACTGAAGCTCAAGAAAATAAATCCACTGAGCATTTCAAAGTGCTTGAAGCCCACATTCAGAGAAATAAGGTCCTGAGCTAAAGTCATTAAAGGCAGAGAGATTATTAGAAAGTTTCAGATATGGCTGTCCTGTTCTTATGATTCCATAACCATCCACTTATGGCCGTACTTTGTGGGGTTTTTTTTTAATTGAAACACCAGAACAAGAGATTGTCAACAGTCCCAGGAACAAAGACACTGCTCAGAGATCTCTTAATGTCAATTCTGTAAAAAGAGGATGCTCTGCTGGAGTGGACAGACCTTTGGGGCAGGTCTAACCCCCTGTAGACATTCTTAGGTTTTGCTTTTGTGTATCTAAAATGGGAATCAAAATAAGAGGCTTTCACTCTTTGTTACTTTTTTTTATTGTTTTTCCAGCGGCACAACTGAATTAGTTACACACACACAGAGAATATTAGAACAGTGGCACCTAAGGCAACAAAACCCGTATCTTAAGCTTTAGTCCCACAAACCAGTAACAACAGAGGTGCTCTGATAAGATGCACATTGGATGATGTCAGTGATGTCTTGAGCCACAATACTCTCTTGGAAAACTGTTGTTTCAATCCGAAGCAGGTACAGCAGGTGCTAGTGCATCTTTTACAAAGAATTTTGTGATGGTTTCCCTATGATTTATCCAGTGGCACAGTGTGAGAGGCTAAAACCCACCATGGGTTTTGGATATTTTGTTAGTGCATTTTCTACCAGTAGAAATTTAATAGAATCATTTTCTGCCTTTGAAATACCAAATGCCATATTGATCTTTCTCTTATAAATGCTGTTACTATGGATTTTGATGCCTTCTTGCTTATAACAAGACACAGAGATTTGTTGTAGAGCATGTTCCCTGTATATGTTTTGTAAATGAGCATAATTTGGAGTGGTAGAGATTGCTGCCTTTTTTTTTTTTTTTTTTTTACCTAGATTTGAGCTACAAAAACAGTATTTGCAAGAGAAAAATTTTTTGAACATTTGAACACCAGAAAAAGTTTTTATTCAATAGTTAATTTCTCCTTTACCTGTATTCTTTTATGCAGGACTACAAAGATAATCTGCCTGTCTGAAGATTAAAGCATCTACAGGTGCTAATTCTACCTGTCTGTGCCCTCTTAAAGAGAAATAAACATCTCCTTAAGAATATCAGAAAGTTAATTTACTGAATACTAGTATTCTTTTTTTTTTTTTTTAACACACAAATATATTCTTTTACAAATTTCCCAGACCTCCACCTTCTCCTGCTCTCTGTTAATCAGTATTTCCCAAGCTGGAGATGTAGAATTCTCTGGGTGGACTGACAGATGACAACAGTAATACCATTTGATACACAAATCCTCAAAGATAATTTAAGCACATATTCTTTTGCTGAAGCTGACAGGAGTTTGGTGCTCAGTGGATTTTAGCACTGGAGTGCTGGCAAAAGCAAAGCCAGTGTAGGTCACCACCAGCTCCATCACAAGGATCAGCTCTCAGGACCACATTCCCCTCCTGTACCATAGCTACTACAACCTGCACTGGTCTCTCGTGCTGCTTCCCACAAACAGAGAGTCCAGACTGCTGCAAACATCTCACTGCAAAAATTACTGTCACTGTCTATTTTATGTGCATACCTTTAAACCTTCTCCAGCTCTGTCCTCTCACCTGACTGACTTTAGAAACTGTTCAGAGCTCCAGGTTTATGTTACGTCCCACCAAAACTTCCCTGCTGTCCGTTGGCATTCAACTCAACTGTGCTATCACTGGACAGCATTGTCTCGGAAGCTCAACCCACACTGGACCAAGTGTCCTTAGCATGCTCTGGTCACCATTTACTGTATTTAAATTAATTTATAGACGATTCACTTGAATTAAAAACAGACTATAAGCTCTAATCTACATTTACTTAGAGACACTTTACCCAGATGGCACTTGCACTCTGTGCAAATGCATTTTACTGATCAATCTAAGCTATTTTAATGAAATACAAAATCCAACAAAAGGACTTTTTGTATGCTGCTTTTTATGAACAATGTTGCAGAAGGGCTAATGGCATCTGGAGTAACCAAAGGCTATACTACCAAATGATTCCTGTGAGGAATGTATAGATGCTTGATTCTTTTGTTTTCTCTTTCCCTCTTCCCATTTTCACCCCCACAGCTATATGTGGGAACCTTCTGTTCTGTTACCTCTTCATTTCATTTCCAGTGTTGAGCATGAAGCCCCCAAAGTCGTCCAAAATTTGTGGTTTTCCTAAAGCATCTTTGCCCCTGGGGAAACGGGGAAAGCATTAAATCATATTCAAGTCCAGTGTCTTGGATAAGTGTAGAGCCCTTTGAAGGGATTGTCTCCAGAGTAGGTGCAAGGGTGATGTGCTTTGCCTCCTTCCTCCCTCAAGTCCCTGCAGGCTGCCTTGGAGGCAGGCAGTGGAGGATGCATGCACGGGCTGCGAAAGCCATGCACTGATGTGCTGGTCTTGTGAGGGCACATGCTCTGGAGGGTGTTCCTCAGCTCTGCCAGCTAATGTGCTTTCAGGCTCACCCCTATGCAGCAGACATGTTTAGTTTTGAGAATATTTAAGCTTTAATCCTACCCTTGCCAGACACTGTAGCCAGAGTGTGTGTGACCTCAGACTAGTTACTTACTATTTTTGGGCATCTGTCCTTTTTCTTTTGCAGTTAGCTGCAAGAATAGTCATTGAAGTATATGAAATGCTCAAAAACTGTACTTCAATAGTCTGAACTTCAAAAAATGTCTTGTGTGTTATTCCTTCCTTAAGTGAAAGCATTTGTTCTCTATGGAGGCTGGGTAGCAGAAGGGCATCTGTGGACAGGATGGTAACATAATCTTTTATGTTCTTTTATGTTTGTAAGAACTGGAGTGGACATACATAGCTTGTTCAGAGTCAGAAAGACTTTGCACAAAATTTTCCCTGAATTAAAGAGCAATTGAAGACACGGAGAACGCAGCAGGATGATTCCCTGGTAGCCGGTTTCATCAGGCTGTCTGTCTGCCTACATCCTTCACTACCAGGCAAATGCAACAAGAGCAGGAAGCCTGCTGTGCTCACAGGCACCAGACTTGGTGAGTGCAGTTTCTTACTGACTTTGCTCCTTCACCAACGTGGTACAGTGGGACCTATTCAAAAGCAAATACTGTAGTGTAGATGCTTTAGTAGATGGCTGTGCCTGAGTGCATGACTCAGTACAGTCACAGCTACGACCCAAGTTGCTTAAGCAGCAACTAAGCTGGTGCTAACAAGTGCCCTGGAGGTAGGATTCTAGTTGCAATATTTGTATAGTGCAATAATTTAGTAAAAATTTTTATAATCCATAGTTTGGTGAGTTCCCACACAATTCAGTATAGCTGGTTCTAATGGAAGACAGAGAGAGGGACCTGTCTAAGGAGCTAAGGATGTGAGAGGCTGTTGCACTGAATTCAGTAGCAGTTATCCACATGGTTTTGCAGAAGTTACCAGTGGGGGTATTTTTCTTGAGTGTATCGATTGGTGCACAGCTAAACACACAGCTTCAGCCAGAGCTGTAGCAGTACCACTGCAGGCGAAGAGACTGGGAACACATCCACAGCAGACCCCCAGCTGGGTGGAGTGTTTCCACTTCATACATATTTCACATGCTAATTGTACTTTCCAGACTGGTCAATGAAGCAGAGCTTTAAAATGGAATAAGGTGCCTTTTTTTTTTTTTAATTTTAAATTTTTTATCTAATAAATGTCTTTTCCCCTTATTTGTGAATTTCTTCAAGAAAAACAACTGCAGTCCCAGCTTTTGGAATGCATCCAGCTATCAAAGTTCAATGATGTAGTGACAGCTAAGTACTTTAATTCAGTTTGAAGTTAGAGTCATTCAGTGAGAAAGGAATGCATTGCGAAGTACTATTCAAGCCCACACATACATTAGACAGCAAGTGGACTGTGCATTATTATTATTTCATTTCAAATTTCTGTCAGTTGTGCCGTGGGAAAAATTTCTTCATATGGAGTGTTTAATTCTGGAAGCAATAGTAATTTCTTAGTACTGGAAGGAAGTAGCAGTGGACAAAACCGCCCACAGACTGGCAAATTTAGATCATCTCTAAATCCATCATCAGCTCCATTCTCCAGCATGTTTCAGTTACATACATCAGACAACACTGATGATGGCTTAACAGTAAATGTGAAAATCAGTTTCTGCAAAGTTGAAGTTACAGGCTTTCCATAAGCTGGCTGGGAAGAGCTCTGTGGTAACTGCTGTGTGTGCCTGATGGTATCTGGGAGGCTCGTTTCTGTGTCAGTGTGACACACCAGTCACACTGTCTCCAATCCTATATTCTGATGCCCTCTGGACACCAGTTCTAAACCTGCCAAGGATTTTTACATACATCAGCAGATGCCTGTTCAGTTCCACCTTTAAAATCTTGTTTTCACTGTTAATTCTGGCCCACACTTTCTATATAACTGTAGATAAGCCAGGCAGTGGCAGGGCTCCCAGATGTAAAATACCTGCAATAGCTGCTCAGTTCTCCAGTAAGCAGCATTCAATGGCACTGTCTCCAGCCCATGAAGACATTGGCCTGAGGGTCACTGTATCTGTGAAGGGTACCACTAAATGAAACTTTTATATCAGTCCACATGCCTTCCCTTGGTGCTATTTAATTTATTAGGTCAGTTTTAATAACTGCCTATCTCTGTTTTGTAAATTGGAACCTGAAAGGCAGCGAAAAGATGATGTTAGTGCTCACAAGCAGGACATGAATGCTGTTACACAAGCTCATTTCTATGGGAAAAGGACAGCTCAAATCACAGCTGAATAAGTGGAAAAAAAATTATGGCCTGTCATAATGACAATGACAGTCTCTTTGTGCATCCTTACCCCTCAGGGACAGAGAGGCAAAGCAGCCTGAACTGGGCAAGCTGCAGCATCCCTACTGCAGGATGTGCAGGCATGTGCCAGTGGCCATCCAGCAAGGAGACCGTGGCTGTGCAAGCCGTGGGAGGACAGCACTGCCTGACAAGACAGAGCCTGTGCTGATGGCCTTTCTCCCAAAGTGATGCCAGTCCTGTGGTGAAAGTAGGTTTTATTCTGTGTTAAGTGGAAGTGCTGGGCCAGCTTCCACTCTCTTTTCCTTGATATAGAAAAAAACCACTTTTTCTTTAGGAAATAATGCCTGACTCAGTTTTGATTTTGTCTATGGAGATGAGTTTTCTCTGTGCTACCCAAGCTTCTGGAGAATGAACTGCAGCTCTCTCAGAGTACAAACTAGCTCTGCCTAAGGAGGGAATGCTTGCACAGGGGTGGGGTTGCTAAGAACTGATGCCAGAGAATCATGGTGCAAACATTTTTACCTTGACCCAGTGCTCCATCCTTCTGAGCTCCTGTAAGAGCTGTGGTCTTGATTGATTCATACATTTTATGCATGTTTGCTGTGCAGCTGGAAAATGAGCAACAGAGCTTTAGACTTTCTGGCTTTCTTTGGAGATTGAGCCAGAATTTGGACAGACTCTCCAGAAACACAGTGGCCAGGGTGATTGAATCTATCAAGCATAACAGCATGAGGAGATATCATGAGGATATGATATGAATTTTCTCAGTTCAGTGATGAGGACTGGCAGCAGAAGCCTCAAAATAAATGCTCGATTTGTTGAGATTGTGCACTTTTTTGGGCATCCTTCCAGAACTGAACATATATAATGGAAAAAGTTAAGCAACCCCTCAAACTTTGTGAAGTCACAATGTATGAACTGATGGGAAAAGAAAGTGAAGACAAAATGTTGGAGAATTCATAGTGGATATAGGGATAAAAAATATTTCCCAAGAGATAATATGTCTAAATCAGCATAAAACAAGAATTAGCCTTTAGAATTTTGTCTGGTAGTGGAAGCCCAGCTCAATGGAGTGTGAAGCACAACAGGCCATCTCCATACCACGGTTTGTATGCTCTGCTGGGAACAGGAACCGCAGCTCCAAGTTACACAACTCTGGATTAATCTCAATGCTCACTGAGAGACATGGAGTATGAAGAATGAAGGGAAGCTCCTTAAAATAAAGGCCATATGAGAAACATAGCCTAAAGCTGCAAGAGCCATTGAAATAATTGCTAAGTCCTTAACCTTTCAGTAAAAAATTAGCTGAACTGTAAAAAATGAAGGATTAAAAAGTGGGGAGGGGGGAGATAGAGAAAACTAGTCAGAGGAAGACACTTTTAATTTGCAGGCTGCTCTCTTCATCAGAATTACTTTAGGATAATCAGGCAGATGCGGATGTTTCTTGGAAGGTAATGCTTGAGTGCTGAAGGTAGAATATGATGGTTGGATAAAACATGCTTGCAAATTTGACAGGTTACATTATCTTTTATTGACATCCAAACAGAACTGCCAGACTCTGGAGGCTTTATTTTTGCATCAGCCTCTTTTTTTTATGACATCTGCCACCTTTGGAAATTAAACAAACTTTTTATTGCTGAGTTTTAGCTGATTATCTCAAGCAGCCTTGACTGCTTCTTGGTAAATTGTGTGATATGTGATGTGTTTCTGACTTTAAGCTGCATTTTTTTTTCTCCTTTCCTTCTTTGTCTCTAAAATCATTCAAAATAATTTATGAAATTCACTCTGTGTTATAATCTAACTTTGATCTAGGGAGACAATACCAAGTTGAAATAGAAAAAGATGGATTATAGTTCCTACATTAATAGACTTGCAGAAAAAAAACCCTCGTACACTTTATGAAATGAAAAAGATAAGAGCATGAATTAATAATACTTTAACAGCAGTGGCACAAAATCCTTGAACAGTAATGCTCCAAAACTACTCATATTGATTTAAAATCTATATTTAAGACAGTTAGGTTTAGAAGTCCCTCTTCAGCAACATCAGATATAGATTTTCAATTTACAGGATTATTTTAAATTGTGGTCTTTAATTCAGAAAATATCAGATAAAGCTTTCCACATTTAAAAGTAAATTCCTTTCTTTTGCTCTGCCAAATCATGCTAGTTAAAGTTTAACAGTCATCCCTGATTAATGCTTCTGTATGACCATGTCAAAGCAGAACTGCTACACGACCCACAGAAGCCTTGTCCCAAACAACATGCTTATAGACTTTGGAGTCTGGAATGAGGAAAACCCCCAGTGGATACAGATCAGAAGAAGATGAGGCTCATGGAGCACTTAAGATGACTGAGGGCCAGATTCTGCCTGAGGTGATTTGTACCTATTGAGTACTACAAGGGTTTGTGTTCATGCAAGGGCAGAGTTTGTCAAAATCATTTTATTACTAATAAATAGATATTGATCTACTTAAAAATAAAGTTAGCCAGTTCTTTGCTTTATATTGAAGTAGCAACATAGGAGAATTGATTATTGCTTTCTTGAATTCCAAAATAGTTCTTGAGGACTTTGCTGGAAGTGTGTACTGTTCATTCAAAGGGAAATGATTACAGCCTACAGCTACAATAACGTGTTGATATGTAATTAGTACAGTGTCACTTTAAACAGAAAATTAATTCACAGCGGTTAGGTAAATTGTAACACGTACGTCTATTTTTTAGTAAAATGACAGAAATTTTTAGTGTGCCCCAGCAAAACTGTCCTCTCCAAAGAAAAGGATGAATTGGTGTGGAAGAGATGTGAAATTTAATTAGAACTAAAGGGTATTTGTCACAAACTCAAAAGTTGTTACAAAGCATGGAGGCTGGGAAAAAAAAATTGATTCCAGCAGTGGCAAGAAATTTCTCCCTTAACTAATTATAGCAATGGGCAGAGAAGACAGTATCCAGATCCAAAGGAAGGTGCTAGTTTACATTTAATGGGTTGATGATGAGGAAAAATCACTCTGGCTTGAGTTCAAATTCATATTCTGTGGCTTCGGTATTTCTGTAATGTGTTTCTGAAACTGGAAAACAATTCTCTTCTCACTTTGGGTCCCACCATACCGCCGAATTTTATGTGTGGGCTTCGTGGTGGAAGTCAAAGTTCTTCTCAGACCTCCAGTTTAGGGGTTCGATTTGACCATCAGGTATGGAATGGCATCTCCTCATGCTGGAGAAGGAACCCCTTGGACACCTGTGAGGTCGTATGAACACATTATGTTCTTGCTCCTTATGCAAACCCTAGAGTTGATGACTGTCTGGCTAATGATATCTGCCAGTGATGGTTCTTGAATGACTCACTGTGAGGATTACACTGGCCAGCTTAGCTGAGAAGCCAGATTTCAGTGATCATTCACTGCAGCTTCCAGCTTCCTCTGACACTAGGGAAGAGGAGAATGAAATACCAGGCAAGCGGTGATTTGCAAATCTCTGCCTCCATTCCATCAGTATTCATCATGACTCAAAGTTTATAGCTGTGGAGTGAAAGATGATTGCACTGTCAGACTAGGGAAATGAATCCTGAGGAATGAGCAGGTTTCCCATTTATCCATAAATCAACTTATCCTTGTTGGTGGTATAAAACAGGTAAAAGGATGCTCAGTGTACAGCAGGTTGCTTGCTAATACATCCTGCTTCCTGTCTGAGGTGTCACACAGAGCAGACAATGAGACCCTTCCACAGAGCTTTGTGGGCACAGACTAACTTCTCTCAGAAATTACTTCAGTGAACAAAAATGAGGAGACACAAAAGGAGGAAGTGCAAAATAATTAAGCAGAATCTTCTCTAACTCAAAATATTCCCCTGCTTTTTCCATAGGGCATCAGAAAATCTTTAAGGATGCAATTTCAGCTCTAACCTTGAATTTCCTTGCTGTAGAAATGGGATGGAGCGAATCATTTAGTTTTATCTGAACATAGTTATTCTGTAAAAAGCAGATTAATTCTGGGTCCCAAGTTTCTAGTACTCTGTGTTTTGATTTCCTTTTAGTGCCTAAATAGGCACAGTCTAGGGAATTGGTAAGACAGATGGAGCTTGGTTAGCATGATTTTTTTTTCACACTGAATGTAAAAGTGGTTGGGTATTTTTTTTACTATGCAGCTGAGATATGAAAGGCAGGTGGCTGGAAATAGCTAATTACTAGATAAACTATATAATTCGTAGCAAAAACCTTAGAATGCATGCATTAAAAGATTTGGGGATTCTTCAAGTTGCAGACTAATAGCTAAAAACTGTTGTTGCACTCATCATTAGGCAACCTTAAGAGCCATGCTACTGTCAAAAATACTGATGGCATTCCTTTTGATGCCCTCCTAGGGAAAGACCTTTTAATTCATAGCTTTGTCCTTTGCCTAATCTGAGGTTGGACCAGTTGAACTGCACTTTATTCCATGCGAGATAAATCTGGAAATGAACAAACTGATAGCTGTGACTTTTATACTTTTATTTGAAGTAGATAGGAAAGCTTAAAAAAAAAACAAAATCTTTTTGAACTGAAGTTTGACATTTTAGAGCAAACAGCTTATGTAATTTGCTTAATTCTGTTAATGTGAGTACTTATCAACAGAGTGCCTGAACAGGCATTCAGCTGGTCATCTTCATAAAAATAGCAGCTAAGAACACTTCATTTCCTCACCCACTTCTTTGAGTTTGTTTGGAGAAGCAAAAGTACCAAACAAAGTAGTGACAGCATAAAAGTAATATGTGGAGAGTTAGAGACAAAAAACCCCAATAAATCTGCCAAAGATTTTTTGAACTGAGATAGCAATAATCTTGTTTTGTGTACCTGGCTTCAAAGTGCTGATCTTTATTATAATGCATAGCAATATATTGTATTAGATTGACACATATCTATCTATCTCTATCTATCTATATTTATATAGATATAGATAGTATATATATAAGTATATGAAGGGATTTTCAAGCTCTGCTTTTCAAAACATTTCAGTTGGGAACGAAATATAAGTCCACAGGGAAAAGAACACATAGAAGTAAATACTGTGCTCATAAGAAATTCAACAACAGCCTTGAATATTTTCGTTAGCATTAATTTATGACTTGAGTTGAGCAAACAGTAAGAAAACATGCTGTCCTGTGAATATCCACTTGGATTCACAAGCGAATTTCAATTTAACTCTTTGAACCATTTCAAGGGGCTGTTTTCTGTGGATATTTGGTACAGAGCTTTGTTAGCAGAAACTGCTCTCAACAAAGCCCCCTTTAAATTCATAAATTTGGATGTTCACCAAAAGTGGTTTCTTGAGCTGCATATCCACAGTGTCAGTTAGTTAATTAGACAACTAACCTCATCAAGAATAACTTTTACATGGCTTATATAATTAAGAAATGCAGTGTGATTTACAAATGTTCACAACTCCTTATGAGTGATCTGCAGACCTGGAATTAATAATTATGAAGGCATTCATAAATAATTCTGAATAACAAATTTGGAAATGTTGTGATCCATGTATGGGCAATTTGCAAACAAGAAAGAAAAGGCAGCATTTGTTTTTACATGATTAGTTGCTAATTATTTGCTTAGCTTTATCTACTATTAAAAGAACAGGTGCTGGCAAAGTTGCCAAAGAAATGCTTACAGCCATCAAGATCTGGAGATCGTGCTGCAAAGTCAGTAAGGGCTCATTCCAGCTGCTGTGAGCTGATGTGTCTTTGCTGAGGTCAACTAAATGGCAGCTTTAGATTCCAGGTCAGAACTTGGCTTTTCTGCCCCAGGTTGGCAGCTACTCGAGTGCTTTTTCCATTTGCTGTGTTGACAGTACCAATAGCACACAGTGTTATCTGTGCACCTGATTTCCATTCTTCTCCACTTCTCTTTCGCAGATTGACACATAGGTTGAATTCAAAAGTGCAGGAAAAGAGCTTTGCCTGCGAAAGGAACCTGCACACCAGAGGGTTTGCTCTAAACTATTGTGAGACCTCCGGCTACAACACAGGACATGGGAGCTTTTCTGAACCCTCGTGTCTTGTGTTGCAGCCAGAGGGGCACATCTTTTCAACAGAGTCTGAGATAAGGAGAAGAAACCGACGTGAAAGAGATGTAAAGAGAAAGTGAGAGACGGGTACAGGCATGGGACTTCACTGAACATCTAAAGAAGCAGACTCAGGAATGTGATCCTTGGCATTAGCCTTTGAAGCTTTCTCCTAGATCCAGAGATATCAGATTTCTGCCTGACCTTGAATGCAGGTTAAAAGTTCTGAATCAGGTAGTAAAAGTTACTGTACTTGCAATGCCACTGGCATTGCTATTTTTTGGGTTTTTTTCTGCAAATTTGACTAGGATCGCTGAATTAAACAGTAAACAGTTTGCAATTATCTCATGATCTGTTCTTTTGAAACTCAGCTGTTTTGTCTCTGTACTTCAGCAGTTGTAGGTATGAGCTTTCCATAGAAATAGAACTAGAATAAGTATGCTCACAGGTTTTAAGCAGAGAGCATGCCTATGATTAGCGCTGAAGTTTTTGTTTCTCACTGGGACAAATTTTTCACTTTTTCAGCAGCTGACTTCAGGGTGTGCCTCATCTTGGGTAGGAGCTGCAACACCATTTCTTTGTTTTGGCTTAACTTTACCACTTGTTTAAAACATTGCATGCTTTTTGTCCTATCCAATAAAGTGTACTCAACTGAAATCTTCCTTTTTAATGCTGCATTATATTGGATACACTAGGATATAATGTTTTAAATATATGGATTAAAAATATATTGAAATACTAAAATACTCAGAAGAAGACTATGGATTTGTATTTCGAGCAGTTAAAATAATAATGGTGACTAAAAATATTTGTGTTCCAGTCCTTCCATTTTGACATCTTTTAGGAAATTGCAAAGACATGTCTCCTCATATGTCAATGGATACATTTAGATTTTGGTGTAAAAGCTGAATAACTTAGAATATGTTTCCAGACTGTCTCTGATCACTCAGACTTTGCCCCATTTTCTGTTGATTGATTTCAGTGCCGAGACACAGGAAACAAAGATCTGATCAAGAAGTTAAGAATAGCAGGAACTAAACCTTGGGTCATCATTAGACAGAGTTTTTGAAGACCACCTTACCAGGCCAATACTCTATTTCTGTATTTCATTTTTCATTACTATTTCTGAGAAGGAAATAAAAGGTACTTTTAAGAAATGTAAATAAATATTCTCACCTTCACTTCTCTGATCAGGCTCAGTGTTTCCTGCACACTTTGTGTAGTTATCATTTAAATGAGAGAGAGTGCTTTCATTAAGAAAGTGCCCTCTTGGGTCACTGCCTGACTTTTCAATCCCATTTATACTTTTATGTTTGATCTCTTGTGCTTTGGTGCAAGTCAGTGGAATGAATTAGTAAAATAATCCACAAGAGACTGATAGTCCAATGCCATTTCTTATGCCATTGATTCCCACTGGGTTGAAAAGCCCAGTTGTTGTTGAAAAGCATCTCTGTGTGTGCATGTCTCTGCCTCCGGCACTTCTTTCAGTCCTGAAGGATAAAGCCTGATAATATTGAAAACTTTTGCTAGAGGAGCTCCATCTTTCAGTATTCTCCAATACAAGTCATGTTTGGACATCTTCTGAGGGGAAAAAGACTAAGAAAAACTTTCCCATCCCAGTGGAAAGCCTTGGAGGTGTCAACACTTCAGGAGAGAACAGGAACTCATGCACTGGGGTAGGAGAACAGAACTCTGGGTGTAAAATTCTGCAATTGCAAAGTTTACTACAGCCTAAGCATTTTACCTAGTGTTTTTTTCCTTTCTAAAATATCCCATATGGGCTTGCAAAAATTCCAAGAGCTTCCTAAAATACTCAAAATGAAGGATGTACTTCAGGTTCTTTTCAGTGATCTTGATTCAAATACTTTGCTTCCTATTGCATACATTACATTTTGCACTTGATTTACAAAGCAAATGGTTTGACAGAAAAAATATGCCTATATTGTGGGAGAGGTGTAGTTTTTCCCTCTGGAATCTGCCAGCTAGACTGTACCAGTTGAGTAGAGTTTTGCAAGTAGTTAGCCATTAGACTGTACCCAAACCCCTGGTTTAAAGAAAAAAAAAAAACAGCAGTTAAATATAGTTTCATTTTTTTTCCCCAGGAAGTATTGTTATTATAAACTGTAATTAGTGGTTTTAACTCAACAATATTTCGTTTCTCTTACTGGAGAAAAAGCTTCCTAGCTGAGCATCTTTGTTAGAGCTGTCACTGTCTACATTTAGAAAAGAAAAAGAGCTGTGATCGAAAATGGGTAATTTCTTGGCAGTTTAGATGCAGACCTTGCCAATCAAGAAAGCTGAGGCCTCCTAATGATATTAAAATAACAGAAAAAGAGATTTTGTCAAACATTCAGGTGTTTTTCAGAGAACCTATTTGCTCAAGTGAGAAGTTTTATTTGTTGGTGGTGGCTGAATGCTTGATTACAGTAGCTGTGCTAAATATCACTGCTGGCGCTTGAGATATATTTAGATTCAGCTCCCTCTGTCTCAGAAAAACCAGCAATTAAAATGCAGCACTGTAACGTAACGTAACTGATAATAGATATAGGGCTGAGGAAGCTTTGAGATGTTTGCCAAATCTGCTATGGAAACCATGGATGAAGCATGAAAATGGTGGGAGCTATTTCTTCCTGTACTAGTCAGAGCCTGTACCCAGTTCCATCGGTGCAACAGGCAGCAGTTCAGGGATTTTCCAGGGAATCTGAAGGAGTTAGATGCCTTTGACAGCAATAATCACTACAGTATTAGTCTTACTATCTATAGCTTATCTGCTTCAATTTGAAGATTTGCTTCAAATAATGAAGCAAAGCCTGGTCGTGAACATCCCATTTAAAAGCCTCCCTCTCCTCTCCTCTCCTCTCCTCTCCTCTCCTCTCCTCTCC
>JANPWX010000038.1:3844154-3978716 GCA_024734555.1 Trochalopteron elliotii
TATCCTATCCTATCCTATCCTATCCTATCCTATCCTATCCTATCCTATCATATCCTATCCTATCCTATCCTGTCCTGTCCTGTCCTGTCCTGTCCTCTCCTGTCCTGTCCTGTCCTGTCCTGTCCTGTCCTGTCCTGTTCATGCCTGAACCTTTTGTGATTTCATCTGTTCTCTGCTTCCTGTTCTCCTCCTCCCCCTTCTCTGAATACTCTCAGCCCTTTCTGATTTAATGAGCACTAAAATCATTAAGCTTTATTAAGGCTTCCACACCCTCAGACATCCCAGGACAGAGGAGGTAGCAGAAATGCAAGCTCTAGTACATGATTTTTGACTGTATTTTTAACTGTCATCCATGTGCAGGAAATCCAGCACAGTACATCTTGTAGGACAAGGTGGGAAGGCATCGTCTCCTTGGCACATACTGTTTGACTTTGCTGGCAGAAACCAGCTTTGCAACATACATAGAAAAGGCCTGTGCACTTACAGACACTGAACTTTCCAGGGGTTGCATTTACTGTGAAAAAGAGATATAATAAAGAGCCACTCTTGTCTTCATTTGAGCTCTACTTATGCTTTGAAAGTCACATGCAGTTCACTGAAAGAGTTTCTCCATCTGTCTTCAAAACATGGAACTTAGTGATTGTCAGAGCTCCATACTGACAGGATATGGAGCTGGCTTAGCCTGTTTATCTGTAAAACAGTGGCACTGTGTAAGTTACTTTAGCCAGTGACTGTCCTGGAAAGCAAAGGAGCTGTTTATATTTGCAGGCTGTGATCATTATATAGAGCATGAGAACAAAAGTGGCAATTCACTCAAACTGCAAAAAAAAAAATCTTATCTGTCATTTACAGTGCCATTCTTTAAAGCTCCTTTCAGTATTTTTAAATTGAATTATCATATGTATGGTCTACATGTCTTTGATTCACTGAGTATTTAATTGACAAAAACCTCATTTTCAACTGAAAAAGGCAGCTTTGCTGGAAACATAATAATCCGTGCACCATTAGCCTTCGTTATAGTCAAAAAGGAACAGTAAAAATGTCACCTTCTATCTCAGGTCAGTTTCCTGAGTGGTTCACAGGTGGTGTTTGTTCACTTTACTGACTAAAATAAATCTTATTTATCTCGGCTGCAAGAACAATGCAGCTAATGGAGATTGAGGTGGGCTTCAGGCTGCACTGCATATATTCAGCAGAGATTAATTTAGTACTTTAATGAAGAATGTTTATCAGTAGTCATGATTCAGGGGAAACATCTATTAAGAGCCTTGAGTGAACTTGCAGTAGTCAGAAAATAGATTGTCCCTGTAAATTAAGCCTCACCAAAGAGTCATGACAAACATGTGGGTCCCCACAGTGCTCCTTGAATGGGGCCAGGCTGGGCAAGGCAGGCCACTTGTGGGTACCTGCCTCCTTCTTGCAGGCAAGGGAAGGGAGCAAGGCAAGGTCTTCCAGAGCAATCCTGCAAATCCGACAGAGGGCTGACACAAAATCCCGGTGGGAGTGATGGGGTGAGTGATTGGTGTCTGTGGCAGCAGGAAAATGAGGAGGGTATTTTTTCCCTCTTCACACTGGCCTGAAAAGCCAGTTAGCTGTGAGAGGACATTTTTCAAAGTTGTCTACCTTTTTAAAGGCTGAGTGGCTTCCCTGGCAGTATGAGTCGTGTCCTGAACCCTCATGCATTCTGCTCCTGACTGACACCATGACACTGTGGCAGCATTGCAGATCTTCATGGATGTGGCTTTCATCTCAAGCACAGGCTGCTGTCTGGCCCCACTGCACTTTTGATGCTTTTCTCCCTTGATTCTGCTCTCCAAAGAGAAAGAAACTGCTGGTGGAGCCAGCAGCAGAAGAGATAAGTGGGATTTTCTACACAATACCATTGGTACATTTCTCTCACCATCACTGTGCTGGGAAGAGCTCTGAGCTATATGGACCCAGAGGGGGTCTGTAGGTTACGTGGTGTAGCTGGAGCAGGAGAGAATCAGGCTGGGATTAGGGTATCCCATTAGGGCAGCATGTGAGTGGGCAAAGGCTGCCTGTGTCCGTCATTCTGCTCTAAGGGGGCTGGGATGGAAGGAGAAAAGAGTCAGGGGATGAGGGAGGGAGAGAGGAAGAGGAGGAGATCCAGACCCACATCCTGCAGGACTGCACTCCCTCCTCTTCCAGGAGATTTTGCAGTACTGACCTACTATTTCAGCTTTATGGATGTTTGGAATGCCATTGGCTTTCAGCTTTTGGCAGAAATGCAAAGCCACAATCTCTGCTTTCTTTGCAGAAGGAGTCTGGGACTATTTTGAATTTTGAAGCCATGACAATCAAAAAAGGTTTGAAATGGAGAGTGGTGCAGAAAAGGAGACAAAAACAGAGCATGTGTGGGTGTGTGCAGGTGTACTCTCCAGATTATGGGCTGAGGAGAGAAGAGGTGCAAATGTTTGGGAGCCAATGTCAGAGACACCTGTTTCCCATGTGTTCCTCCAGAGCAACTCCATTAAATTCTGCTGAGCCACCTGGCTTCCCTTTAAAGTAATGGGTCATGAAACTTTGCTCAATGTCTTTGCTGCAAGAGTCATTTCAGTTTTTCAGAAGAGTTGCAAACCTGCAAGCTGAACCTGAATGTCATTCACAAAAGCTGCTCTCTTTACCTCTGCCCCCTGCGTGGGTGTATCACACCAGGTTACTGAGGCAGTGCTACAGTTCAGTGTTTTCTGTTTGAATTTGATAATAAACATTGCAAAAGGCAAACACATTTCCTTCTACTCTGTTAGCAGGGGAAAAGCAACGAGTAGAAAAGGCACTGAGATGAAAGACATAACTACAGGTGGAACACATCCACCAGCTGATGAACAAACAATACCCAGAATAGTGAGAAAATGCTTCCAACACTATGGCAGGGCAGGGCAGGGCAGGCCAGGCTTGCCTGGCCTGGCACACACGGTGTGCGTTTACAACTGTGGCTATCATGGGCATCCTAAAGAAATACCGAATCCAGCTGGCAGAAGGTTCCAAACTTTCCATGGTGTCATCCTCCCCAGAATGCCTCCATTGTGTGTACACTGCGGCACTTCCAGGCAGGGAGCTGGAGGGTTCCTGTGGCAGCTGTCCAGCTGCATGCATGCTGGAATTGAGCTGAGTCTCCATCAGGGACTGACTCACTGCAGCACACTGACCTGCAAGGGAGCAGATTTCAAGGCCCACTTGATGGTGGTAATGTCCTCCCTTCTCACTCCCTGCTGGCAGAAGCCACTGTGTGCTGGGGACTGCAGATTAGTCACTCTGCAACCCGCATCCCTTGTCCTCTGCAGGATAGGGGAGAAGGGAGAAAGAACAAGAAATTGGTATCACCACCTAAACCACTGCTCCCAAAGGGCTGCACTTCTATGTGGGTGCCTATGCCCTCTGTGAGGAGTGGGAATCACACTGAGGCTGGGGAGGTTGAATGGAATTATCTGCCTTCAAAAGGTTCATGGGAAATTTAAATGCTGGACGTCTCTGTATGGCTGTCTTCAAAGGCTTTTTTACTAATGGATTACCCTTCCTCCTCCAAAAGTATGTTTGTTCAAGCAAGAAAATTAGCATTAATGTGGCCATTTTTAATCCAATATCTTCCTTTTGCTTAATTTTACCAATGTTATAAAAAGAAAAACAAAATTCTCTTTTTCCTTGGCCTCGTATGTTCTCTGTCCATGGCAGAGGCCAGTGCTGAGGAAGCATCTGGGGCGCTCCAGGTCTTTTGCTCTTTTTTCAGCAGTGGACTCCATTATAACCAAGTTAATTGGCCAAAACCTTTTATTAACAGTGCACAGGCTAGGTGATATAGTAAGGGCTGAATATAGTAAGGGCTAAGAAAGTCCTTGCAAACTATTTATGGGGAGAGTCGATAATTCTTATGTGCTGCCTTCTTCTCTGCCGTGGAACCATCCACACGTATTATAAGAAGAGCTGAATCACCGCCTTATAAATAGACTCACCACGTATTTTCTCTCCCTGAAAATAATTTCAAATCGAACATGCCTACTCTATTCACTTTGAATTACTGCTCCTAAGAAAAGAGAAGATGATGACATTTTCTAACTCTTTCTACTTTCCCCATTAGTAGTCTGACTGTTAAAAGCCTTGACTGTTAGCCTTTGGGATGCAAACCTGCTCTCATTTAAGTCAATGTGAGTTTTATCATTGACTTAATTGGAAGTGAGATTGAGCCATTGGGCATGTGAGTGGCTTTGTATAGAACTTTGAAAAAAATAATAAAGGAGACTGAGGCAAAATGTAGTGCCAGTTTTTTCATCACAGTGATAACCCAGCTTTGCCCAGCCTGCCAAGAGTCATGCTAAGAGGAAAGCCTAGCCTCAAAGGAAGTACTCATAATATTATAGCCTAATTAGTTTATGGGAGAAAAATGCTGAAGGGGAGAGCCGCTCCCCTTGTTAAATATTTCAGCATTGCAACGCTGACTAATGTTGTCTGCTCAACACTAAGTTAGCCAGAGTCCTTGCCCTGTTCCACTGCTGCCTGCCTAGGATTCTCTGCTCCCTCCTCAAGCCTTGGTTTTGGTTTAATGACAGTCATGCTGGGTATCTCTGAAAGTACAGAAAACATTGTTTTTCTGTGTATCTAATTTGCCCATTATTAATATTATCCCAAATCTTTTAAGTAGGTGATTATTAAGCAAAGAAATAGCAATGAAGCAAGGAAAGAATTTGATAGGGAGATTTACTGTGTGGGAGGCAGAGATAAAATTAGATTTCTTTAAGCTATGTAGTACAGTTATTAGGAAGTTAGGCTAATTTTTCAAGGAGCAGTCGCTTAAATAACCTCATCTTATTATTCATGCTGAGGTATTTACTACAAAAATTCTTTCCCCCAGGTCATCGTTTTTTCCAGCAGCAGAAGTTGGGAACTCAACAATTGTTTGCAGACCAGAATAATGCAATGACATGTTACGGTAATGTGAATGGTAGATTATGAAAGGACATGATTTAAAACCACTCTGCTTGGTTCTAGTGGGATTTTTTTGTTTGGCCTCTTTTAGCATTTTCACCAGCTCTCTCCAAGTTTTCCATTTACAGTCTCAGTGGAGACAGCAGTAAATTTTACCCACCTCAATTTGTTCTTAATGCTGTTTCCTATTATCTGCTGACTTTTCTAAAGGTGCCCCACTATCAATCCCACTGACTGTTAATAGCACCAAGTATCTCCACCACCACAGAACTCCTAAGTGTATTTTGCCTTAATTAGTTTCTTTTTTCCCCCATCTCTATTCGGTTGCTCCCACCTAGCCTGTGTGTGAATTAATCAGACTGACTTTTAGGCTAAACTATGGGCTTCTAGGAGCACATGTAGCTCTTAACACAGAATACATTTTCCAAGCCCTGAAGTGGGAGGCAGTCTCTGATCATTTGTGAGTTTGGCAGTCCCGCACAGCTTGGCAAATATTTCCACTTGTACTTCTTTCAACAAAGTGACTTCAGTTCTGCTCCTGTTTTGTTCTGCTTTACAAGATTGTTTACAGGACTACCTCAGCATGTACTTCTCAGCTCCAGCTTGCTGGCACACCACCCTGAGCCACATGGGTTTATGCAGATCTCTCCTCCTGACCTTTCCAGTGAGCTGGGAGAGGGCTGCATAAACCCCTGTGGCTCTTTATTGTGAAGTCAACTTCTCAAAATTCAGGGGAGAACTCTAGCTCTTCCATAAACTATAAACTATAGCTCTTCTATGTTTTCATTATTTGCAGTCTTAACTTAATCTCTTGCTGCTGGTGATCTGCCAATTAAATGGGTCTTTCTTGTTTTAGAGAGGACACTTTTGAATCATTGACCTCTGCTATGTTGTTGGCTGAATGAGACCTCACATGCTCCAGTTTAGAAAGGGTCAGCACATCATGCAGAGCTCTGCTACTTGTGTTAGGCTGCTCAATACATATGATTTGATTTGAGGGCAGAGATACTGAAGTGGAGATCATCTAAAGTCCCGCAAAAATGGCTAGGATTGGAGAGCCTCTTTAGAGTTGCAAATCCATGTGTGCCCAAGACCTCTCAAGGTGAGGCAGTGAAGAGACACTTTCACTTCCACAATTATTGGCTGCTGATCTCCTGTGTCAGAGTGCATGTAGCTGTTCCTCTAGGACAAATTTGGAGAGGTTGGCACTACCACAAATTTCATTTTTTCAAAATAAATGTTTTCTTGTTTAAAATGAGGTAAATATGAGCATGACAGTGAGAAAAATGTGTCCTTAAAACATGGATTTGGTTCTAGTATGTGAAATGGAAAATCCTAACCAGCTCCTGAAGTTACCTCCAAAGCAACAGCATATGGGAAAAATCAGTTTTGAAAGCAACCACTGATTCATGTAAATCAGTATAAAAATTCCTGAGGTAGCTCTGAAGTAAGATGAAAAAAGGCTAATATGGCTGTGTACTGGTTTGGCATTAATTTATTTGTGGTAAAAAGGGAATAAGAGATTGGCTGGGGTGAGAGGTGGTGCATTTTTGAAAATGCTGAGGAGAAGATGAAAATAGGGTTATTGGGAGAAGTTTTTGTCTCTGAAACTTCAGCAACTACAGTAATTAAGCAGCACCAAGGAATGTATTTTCAAGGCAGGGTGCAGAACTGGTGTAATGCTAACAGAGACAGATGTACAAACAGCTCTTCTCACCTCTGCTGGTAACTCCTCATACTGCTCTAGGTCCACGTTTCCCCCGTCTTCCTTCCTCTTTGCATGTTTCTCTTTCTCTTGTTTCTTTCTCTTTCTTCAAACAAGGCCAATGCACATTCTTTTTACTAGCGGTGATAGGGAAGGGAACAAAGGCTGAATCTGCCTGGCAAATTTGCATGCCAAATTCATAAGACTGTCAGGCTCCTCTCATTCCCAGAAGTATTTGTCCTTAAAACACTTGTAACAGAAGTGACACTGTAAACAAGACAAGTGTCCCCAATGAGTAAATTAAGCTTTTCAGAATTAAGTTTTTAGTGATATACGTCAGCATTCAGTCAATTGTTTTCCTAACCTGATTATGGCATTGCACTCCTTGCAAAAATAAACATTACATTTGTCTTTAGAGGAAACGAAAAATGGAGGTAAGGAATGTGCAGACAGTCAGGAAGACTGTAACTGGGACATCGATTCAAGTCAGGATGCCTTGAAAATCCTCTTTCAGATTTCTCTTTAGGTGACCTTGTCCAGTTCTTTCAGGTTTCTTTTGCTGCAGTATATATAACTGTAGGACAGAAGTACAAACGCCCTTCTTCATCATCCTTGTAAGAGCAAGAGATGGTTCCCCCCAGCCTCCAGTGCTGACATGCATGCATCCCTGCCCTGGGCTCCATGGTGCACTGTCACCAACATCCAGGCATGCAAGAGAGGCACAGGCCTGTTGTCCCTTGGTTTCCTCACTGCATGCAGGTGACACAGGTTGTGTTTGCACATCAGGTTTCTATGGGGCTTTGCACTGTGACCACCCTGCCAGAGGTGACACACGCTGATGGGTGTGAGCTCTCCTTTTTTTCCAAGAGGAAAGGCGGACCTGAAAATGGATCAGAAACAATATGTAGATTATCAGAGTATCCCAGAGCCCTTGGCTCCCTGGGGCCTCACAGCTGCAGGGCAGGGTGGCTGTGCTTTTTCTGCAGTCAACCCCAGCCTCAAGAGCCTTGGGAGCACACCAAAAGCTTGTGCAGCACGCAAATTGGTGTTTTGTGCAAGGATTCATTTCTGGTGACCATCTCCTCCTTTGTCTGACTCCCATGGTCCCACAGGTGCTGTGGAATTCATTCCTCGACCCAGATTTTCCTTCCCAACTTCCAAGGCCAGACGTTCAAAACTTTGGACTTAACTGTTCTGCCTTTGTCTGAACCCTTCAGTGAAAGGCAATTAGCACATATTTACCTAGCTGAGAGGCACATTGTAAGGCCTAATGAATGGCCTCACAGTACCTGGTGTGCCGTTAAAGTCTAGAAGAGCCTGATAAGGAGGTGAGCTTTACTTAATTAAGTTAACCTTCAGATTAATCGAGCTGTGCGTTAAAAAAAAAGCAACTTGAGAGCACACAGCTCCTGCAGGTCTGTAGTCTTGTTTCTGGGGCTGCTCTCATTAGAGCGACCCAAACACAGTCTGTCAGAGGGTAGGTACATTGCTGGGGTGCACGCTGATCCTCCCTGCTTATTTATGCTTTACAAAGTGTAAATTTCAGAAATAAATTGTTGATCTACTCTGCATGCAGCGAAACTTTGCCCAAGGCTGGACTGGTGATTTTTTTTTTCTGTGTGCCTACTTGCTCCTTTGGATGATGCCTACATGCTGCTATTTCAGTTCCTAACCAAGCAATTATCCAGCTACATGTATGTGCAGCAAGCACACTGAGCACAGCTGCCTCCCCGGTGACTTCAAGGAAACTCAGGTGTCTCTTTCACTCTTTTTATTGCATTGACCCTTTGTACATTAGCCTGTAATTCTTCTTCTTTAGCGATTTATGGCTATAAAGGTATATCCTTTTAAAACCCTCTCTCCTCTCTTGGCAGATTGCAATTATTTTTCTTTTTTTTTAATTTTATTTTTTAATGACTAATTACCTAGGGGCTTTGTGGATAGGCTGTTGGTTTTAATGCCTCACTGCAGGGCCCCTTCCCGCTCAAGTGTAAAAGACAGAGAGGTCACAATAGCAGTGCTCAGCATAATTTCCCCCCTCCTCCACTGGAAATCTGTCACCCACCTCTTTAGCTCTTGACGTGAAAAAGAGGAAGAAAGAAGCAATATGTGGGAGAATCTCTGTGGTGTGTTGTCTGGCAGTCTGACATGCTAATGTTTTTTTTGCTGGGAAACAGCTGAAAAGGGAAAGGGCTTGCTGACTGGCTTCTCTTGCCATCCACGGTCAAGCAGAAGATGCTGAGTGGGAAACCAGAGCTGGTGCAGCCAGTAAGCCATGCAGAAGCAGCCATAAATCCCCTGTCAATGTGCAGATGAAACTCAGCAGAACGTTCTCAGATGCTGGATACAAGCCTAGGTGGAAGAAGACAGAGGACAGTGTCACCCAATGGAGCTGGGGCAGAGGGGAAGGGAGCCCTCAGTGATGGGGAGGTGTGATGCAGGGCCCCAAAGGGCCTCAACACAAACCCAAGAGAGCTCCTGAACAGGGGATTGTACCAACAAGGGCCTCTGCCAAATCTCTGCTAACTGTGTCTGATGGAAAATCTTTCCAGCTGAGTAGCACTGTCTCTTGGAGGGGGTTATTTTCTCTTCCTGGGGTGAAAAGGGTGAAGAGAGCCAGCACGACTCTAGGGAGTGGAACCTGGTGTCATCAGGAGATGCTTCACGTCTAGTGGAGTCTTAACTGTGTAAACCTTTGGGTAATCAATAGGTTAAATGTAGTTGAACATAGTAGGCAAAAGTTATTGGTTTGGCTTTTTTCTTGGGAAAAAGTAGAATTCCAGGGAATGATGAAGACTTGTTTGAGAGTTGATGTGACTATCTGTGCCTTGGATGATCTGTCAAATCTTGGAAGATATTCTGTATTGTATAAAGTAAAATGGAAAAGTAAATGACTTACCTTTAATGGAAGGATCTGTAGTCTAATCTAGAATAAGACTAATTTATAATATACATGCATTTTTTCATGAATTTAAAGATTGCATCTTCCAGTTCATGCTCATAATGCGTGTAAGATACGTTTCAGGAGACAGAACACCTGTAAGCAAGGAAGAAAACTGAAGACATGTTGTATTTGTTGCTTTTGATCTTGTCAGCTTGAAGGAAGATTCCTCAGAAAGAGATCTAACAGAAATATTTACAGTGACATGGATGACAATACACCCCATGGGCTTTGGCTCAGGCAAGTGTGATATCCAGGGAAATCACTTTTTCTTACTGGAGAAGAAAAAAAAATGCATTAAAAAGTGTCATTTAATGCATGCCATGGTTATAGAAAGGTGTTTTTTATATGGAGAACCACTGATGTATTCCCTTACAGACAGTATACATCACTGTAAACCAGCCTGCCTGTTTTATTTTGTCTATCTGTCTGTCCAGATACCTCCTATTCTAATTTAATTCCAAGAAACTGAACTTCCATGAAGGGATTTATTTAGGGGTGTGATGACTTCAGACTTTACAGGTGATTTTGAAAAGATGATATAAACTTTCAGAAACATCAAATGTCTCATTGGATGAAAGATTAAGATGAGTTTGCTTTTATCTGGATTGTCTTTAAATGCCCAAATTAGTTTTCACTCTGTCTAAAGAGATGCAGAGATCTGGGTTTGCCTTTGTGCATCTGAAGGCTGGGGCTGACTCTCACTTGGTGTCTGAAGAGGAAACTGGATTTTTTTGGCTTTGGATACAGCTCACATTTCTCTAAGATATATGCCCTTTGTCCATTTGGAAAAGACACAGTTTGAGGACTTCTACTGTTTGTCAGGAGTTTCTGAGTGCCAAACAAAGCTTGCCAGGGGGGCAACACTGTACCTGGTAGTGTTTCACAGGTGGGGTGTAGGTCTGTGTCTTGGCTTTTTGCTGTACATGTGCCTAGGCAGCAGTGAGCCCTAGCATAACCTCTGCTTGGAAACTGTCTCCTGAAGCCACACGGTAGCTGGGGCTGGACCCAGTTTCCCACTGCTTCTTCAAATCTGTAGATGGCTGAGAATGCCTGCGTGAGACCTATCCATGCTCTCCACAAAAAGAGAAACCATCAATTCCCATTTCTAGTCAAGATTAAATGACAGCATCACATGCAACTACAAAAGGAAAGTATCCAGGAGGGAGTGTGTGATCTGTCCTCCCACATCAGTTCTCTGCTGTCAGATCAAAGCTACCAGGAACTTAAAGAGACAGGTCCAGGGAAAACCTAATCCCCCACTTGTTAGTGCTTGCCGTTTAGTGGTAAGGTTTGTGATAACTGATGTTTTCCCCAGTGCCCCAGTTCTTTGAGTCACACAGCTTGGTGTGAATTGTTTTCTTAAATGTTAATTTCTAGAAAAAAAGCCTGAGGACATGACCAAAGTCCTCCTTTGTCAATAAGAAGTGAAAAGAAAAAGGGTCAAACTTACTGTTTTGAGCAGTACATTTTAAGCTTTTCTATGATCCAGCTTGTGGGGTTTTTTAAGTGTAGCTGTGACAACACTGCGTTATGATTATGCAGCACAGTGGAACAATGTTTCCTACTGCCATCGATACCTCCTCACTTTGCTAATTCTTTCTGCTTCTCCATTTCCTTCTTCCTGGGGTTACTCCAGCCCCCATCTCCCCTCTTTATTGCCTTTCTCAGACTTTCCTCCCTTCTCACCAACTCCCTGTGCTCCTCCTGGTCATGCAAGCACCCCGTGAGTAGGGGAAGGGTTTTAGTCCGTCGGTCCCATTCTCATGTCCCTTCCATCAGTAGCACTTTTTCACCCCAGGCTCCTGGTGGCTTTAAGGGACACAATCACTCAGAGCTTGCTGCCTCCTTCTACACCGGGCAGAGGACAGTTTTGATGCTGAGGTTCACAGGGCTTCCTGGCCCTCCTGTAGCAGCTGAGGTTTGCCACCACAGGAGATGTGCAGCTGCAGCGAGAGGTACCAGAGGGTCACAACTCCTAGGATTGATCTTCTCAAGGTGAAGGTCACCTCATGTGACCTACCTTAGCAAGGAGAAAGATACAGGAGAAAGAGATGATGGTAATGGTTGTATAAAAGGTACAGAAATAGGGAGGGAGAAGAAGATTGGATTTCTGACTAATGTTTTAGTGTTTTACAATTTGCTTTTATCCAGTTGAAGTTTAGTATGTGGGGCTGTGATTACTGCCTGTGGAAGGGAAGGCAAGGGAGGCAGCTGCACAAGGAAATTTCTGTCTGTGGTGTCCTCTGTCCCTGGTCTCCCCTGACATTCACTGGAAAAAGCTAAACTCCTCTGCAGGGCAATTCAAAGCAGAAAATTAACTCCATGCTCTCCTTTTTCTGTCCAAGGCCAAAGTTCCCTTTTCTGAATAATGTTTTTCTTAACACATTGGTTTGTTGAATTAAATGGGGCTCAGTGTGTGAGTTGACCTGAACGACCATTAGCAAACACATATAAAAGCTACACCTGCGAGGAACAGTTGCAGGGAGGGCTGTCATGCAGCTCCACAGGCTGCTCTGGCTCAGAGCAGAGGAGAATTGGCAGCAAAGAATGATGGCTTTATTTGTACACCAGTTTCAGGTGTAAACAAGAACTGCTTCATGCAAACCCTTCTGTTCATAAAGCTTCTTGCTTGACGGTGGAGTCATTTAGCAATCACTAAACCCTGTTCAAGTGCAGATGCTCATCTTTTATTCTGAAAAGATACATATGTGTGTTTCCTTTTGATAACTTAGTGTTGCTACCAACATCTATCACCCACATCTGCTTGAAATAATGCTTCTGACCTATTTCTCTCCCCTGCTATACACATTCTCATTCCTACTGGATTTTTGTGTAACCGCGGGCAGTGTTGGCTTGTGGCACAGGACTAATTGTGAGTCAAGTGTGAAAATGTGCCCATACTCAGCAAGTGGCAATCACATGTGCCACTGGGTACAGCTGTATGGGAAAACCAGCTCTGTGTGTCACCACCGCAGGAGAATGTCTGCTGGTAATCAGGTGTAAGTCCCAGATGTTGCTGAGACAAGGTGCTGATAATCTTCAGTTCCCAGGAATTGTATATCCTGGTGAGATCAGGAGGCTTCATTCCCCGTGGAGGCTTTGCCCCTTGTAGTACCCTGCCCTTGCCCCTCAAACCTCTTCTTTGTAACTTTTGCAAATGCTCGCTGGATGTGCAAGCCCTGCAGGACTTAATGGTGCTATTATGGTTGGCAGGAGTTTGCATTTCCTTGATGCATGCAAAAAGTGCCACCTCCACCAAGGCCCCTTAAGGTTTTCATGTCTCCAGCTGATGCTAAATATACCATTTAGAGTCCTTATGACCCTCTCAAAAATACAGCTTACCTCCTGAGCAATTTCCACAAGTATCCAGGGCTCAACAGAGACAAATTCCCACAGGCAGCATGAAGCCTTGGAAGTACAGATGCAGAGTTGCTTGCAAATCTAGCTCAGAGCAAAACATAAACCCAGAAAGAAGATGCCCAATCTCTGCAGAGGTATGCCCATGCTTACTGACATTTCCAAATGATACCAAAGCCAGGTATGGGCTACATGAATGACTGTGGCAGAATGAGAGCAACTTGGCTGAGTGTGGGAGCCCCGCATCCAGCTACCAATTCAGCTGAGTTCAGTTAGCTTTGGAGAAGGATCTGGACCCACCTCCAGAGCAAGACATCTCACCCCCCAGCCTATTTGAGAATGTCCAGCTCAGATTGATTCACACTGTCTTCCTCTGAGCCCATGAGGAAAAGCTTGCTAGAGCATTTCTACTTTTCCAGAGAGAGAGAGATGGTTATCTAATTAGCTTCTATTTCCAGCTGTCCCAGAGAAGCAAAGGGAGGGTCTGGGCTCATTTAGTTTTAAGCAGCAGAGTGTCAAGGACCCTTCCCCATAGCACTTCACTCTCCCTTGAGTTAGAGGTCTAACTAACCCAGAGCTTTGCTTTCCCATGAACTGTCCGTTCATGTAAGAGTTGGTCTAGATGATCCTTGTGGGTCCCTTCCGACTCAGAATATTCTGTGATTCTGTGTCCCATGTCTGTGTGTGATCAGTGGCCACTACATGGAGTGGAGGCCTGTCCAGACAGCGATGCCAGAGATTCATTCAGAAAACCCTCACAAGTGAGAGGCCATTACCAGCCTTCTCCCCTTTCTGCTTTCTCCTCCTGGCCCTGCTCCCAAAGCCATTTGCTATGACCAGGCTGCTGTTGTCCTTGCAGCAAAATCAGCACAATGCACCTGAGCACTTCTCAGGGCCAGGCTGGCTTCTTGTAAATGATAGTGTTGAAGCTGTGGTGAGGAGTGGGTGCCCCATACCCTTGTGCTGGTTCTGTGAAAGTGAAGGAAACCACTAGCTGGGGTTGGATGGGGGGAGATACCATCTTACAGGAGCACAACATTAAACTAAGTGAAAGTGGAGGCAAAGCCCTACATATTTCTCAGGTTTAAGCTTAAAGCATTTTACAGGCTCCTGAGAAACAAATTTCATGGTGCTGTTGGCAAGCTTTATAGGTAAGTGTTTAATCCTTGTTCTGTTAATAAGGCAGCTAATGCATGATGTTTTCCTCAGTGATATAATGTACCATCAACCATGTAAAATATCTCCAGCCCAGAATGGCAGGGTCTTGTCTGCACCTCTGGGCATGACACACACACAGCAGGACACCTGTGAAGCCAGAGAGGTGCAAAGCCTCCAGGGATCACAGGAATTCTTGCTGATTTTGTTTGGCATGGGGTGCATTCAGGAGTGATCTGTCTGGGGCTGCAGCACAGTCTGTGTAACTGTCTGAAAGCCATGGCCTGAACTCTGGTCTCTCTCTGCACTTGGGCTGGGCTTTGCTTCCCTTGGCACAAACAAGGAATGTCAACAGGCTCCATCATTTCCCTAAGCACCAAAAAGAGTGAATGCTAGAAATGCTCTTTTTTGAAACATTAGTACTTGACAGCTCCTGCCAAGCATTAGTAGGCCAGTAAAATCTCTCTACATAAATTGTGTTGTAATTAGTGTGATTTGTTTAATGTCACCTTGTCTGGCTGTCTGAGAAACTGTCTCAAAATATAAAAACACTGCGCTTCTCAGTTGAGAGAGTGGACTCTGACTTCACTAAGACATTTTTATTTCTCACAATTTTTTTACCATGGCCCTTTCAAATCACTCAGGCTGGAGAACCTAAGCTAAATTAGGTAAGAATTTCCTAATGAGGAAAAGAATACGCAGTAACAACAAGCATAAAAATTTTCTTGATAAAAGTAGTATGATAATAATTAATGGATGTTGTATTTCATTGGCAGAACAACACAGTAATAACATCCTGATAGCCCAAAATACCTTGTCTGTGTGCAAAAAAGCCATTTTAGGGGAAGGAATAGAGAGGTGAGAGGAGAAAGTAATTTGCTTAGGTGTGTTAGGATCTGACCTTTCTCCCTAATACCCCTCAGCTCCTGTGCTGGTCTCCCTGAGCTGCACACCCAAGTCTGAAGGGCTAACAGGAGTGAATGATGGCAACTTTTCCACCAGGTGGCAACAAGGAGAGTAATAGGAAAGCAGTTGAGGCACACTGGAAAGATTAGAGAGAAACTGGGTAGCAGCACTGTGGCTTCCCAATGGACTCCAACACATTAAGAAAGTCCCCAGCTTGAATGTGGTCCCATCCATCAGAGCCCAGAAAAAGCTCATGACAGACACAACAGGAGGAAAACCTGTTAGGTCTTATCTTTGATTGTTGAAACCTGATAAAATAGCTCTTATTGTCCCCATCCCATGAGCATCACCAGCAATCTGAGGAACAGAAAGAGAAAAAAAGAAAAAGGATTGAGAGCCTTTTCAAGCATGAGAAGTATCTTGAGATGAGAAAGGTGCAGAAGGAGCATTGGATGCCCAGCTTAGCAACAGCATTTTTCAACTTTAATCTTTCTTCCAAATGTTTTGCTTTTATTCCAACTAATTGAACAAATGTCTTAAAATTCACAACACAAACTGAATTTGATTAAATCTAGCTTGGTTCATATGATAAAGCATTGCAGTTAGAATGCAGCTAGAAAAATACATTATGCTATGACAAATAAGTACGGTTAACTTCAATAAGAGCTGAGGTAAATTGCTTTTTGCATGAGATGTGCAATTTTACCTCAGTACAGCTTTAATCAAAGTAAAATATTATAGGACAAGGGAAAAAAAAAACAAACCCTTACAATGTAATGTTTTGTCTACCAACCACTCAGTAACATGTTAGTTTAAGTTGTTAAATAAAGTCTAGGCTACACATTATCTGTCCCCAGATAATGGTATGTAAACAATTAATGCAATATCTGGCTATGAAATAATTTATATAATTTATATTTATAACAGATCAAAAAAACCCCACAGATGTGTATGCAAATTGTCCATCAGAAGGCTGTCTGGCACCAAAAATTTCACAGAAGAGGGAAGAATGGAAATAAATACAGGTATTTAAATGGAGTTTGCAATTCACACTTATTATCACAAATATTGTGAGTATTTTCACAGCCACATGAAGAAGAATGTAAATTAAGCATAGAAAATAAATTGGATAAGAAGTATTAACCTTGCATTTGTGGGAAGGAATGTTGCTGTTTTCTCCTCAGTAGTCCATAGTTGATGTTGTGTTATCCATAATTATTAGGTGGGTATTTTGTGGATATAATAGCGCTGCTTCAAATTCCTGCTTAGAGCACATTGCAGCCTACCTTCCCTCTGGGGAGGACCTGCCCTTTTCTGAGGGGGCTAACACTGATGTGCTGCTGCCGTGCCCTGCTTTGCCTGGATGAATGCCTGCTTGTGGCAGAGCAGGATCACCTGCCACCCCTTCCTCACGGTGCCATGGCTGGAGTTGTACCTTCAGTTAGGACACAGCAGGAAGCGGGGGTAGCATGGTCCAGATGCTGGGAAAAACCTTGATCTTTGATTCCACCTGGGACTACAACCCCTGTGGCCAGGATGGAAAGACACTTACAAGCAGCTTCCAACAGAGCCTTAAAAAGATTTCACTCTCCTGTATTTCTGCGTGCCACAGGAATATATTGCCTAGTATGCAGTATACATGGGAGACACACTCTCCAAGGGGATGCCTGATGATATTAAAAGTGGATGACACACCAGTCACAGCCTTCTCTGTTCACTGCAAGACTCCTTTGGCTCTCCCACCCTCTCTTTGCAGGTTTCCCCTCAGCTTGCCAGCTGGGCAGCCAGTGTAACTGTAGAGCAGGAAACAGCACTGGAGGGTAGGAGTCATCAAAGCTTGTGCTGGTGAATCATCAAGCTGCAGGCTTCTGAGACAAAAAAAAACCCCACCTACACATCTGTCTGCCTTGGAGAGAATGTAGGGAAGTTTTCTGACAGTTCATGATCCATATTGTGCTGACCATAAGCTTCATAACTGCATAGAGAGAACTGAACTCACTGCAAACCTGAGCAGTGGCTGTGCAAGGATAAGAGGGGCCTGCTGCCTTTGTCACAGTGGTCAGAATAACCCCTTGGCCCCCATCCTGTAATCCAGCTGAGGGAGAGCATGGAAGTTGTGTTTAAGCCACCAGTTCTGAGAGGATCTGCATGCCGGATGATATAGCAACCTGGAGATCCACCAGGAATGCCTCAAGAGAACTAGTAAGACAGTTCTCACCACCTTGTCAGCTGAAGTAAGAATAGACTAAAGCAAATGTGTAAAGCCTTGATTATAGTCAAATGTTTGGTAGAGGCAAGATAAGGGTTCATTAGATAGCAGGCAATCTGGGCAGTCTAGCACTAAGGACCACATACAGTCATTTCTCAGAGACAGAAAGGATTTGTTGTCTCACCATTCAACATGCTTTTTTACTGAGTATCCCACCAAAACCATCTTAATTTGAATTTTATGTGAGAATCTTAGCTTCTGTGAGGCAAGAAAAAGGAGGGACATGACACACTCAAGTGTTTGCAAGTACATAACTGTTGTGCAGAGAAACCAATTCTGGGATGATGGAAAGGTGCCATGTGCCCTCAGGCGTCCTTCGGACTCAGTGGAGAGCTCAAGGGACACCTGTGCATGACACCCTAACTTTGAGCACCACACTTTCACCTTGAGGCGTAAGGCTGCTTTGGCTGTGGGACAGGGAGCAGAGACGAGAGACAGGCACTTCCTTCCAGGGCTGCTCCACAGCAGAACAGGTCAGGGTCCCGTGTTGGGAGACTTGTCTAGGCAGAAATTCCAGCTTGGGAATCAGGCATTCTCCTGGTCAGGTAGAGGAAGGACATGGAGGTTTGAACAAGCTGGTTCCTCTCAGTGCGCACAGAGGTCCTCATGAGCTAATTTAAACCTGGGTTTGCAGCCTTGCCAACAGACTACTGAATCTCCTTTATGACTGGCTCTGGAAAGGAAAGGGGAAGGGAAAAGTGACCAACCAGCCCCTTTGTAGAAGTCAGCAAACAGTTCCAGTTGCCTTTTACTGTCCTCCAAAGTTGTGGGAGCCCTGGAAGCCAAACGCACTCCAGGGGTAGCCTGAGATGAGAGCATAGCCCGTCTGAGAAGGTATGGAAGCACCAAAGGGAAATACAGACAATTTCTGCTTCAGAAGAGGCTCTCTCTCTGTCCTTTGAGATGGTCCTAGTGCCTCTTCATATGACTGCATGCTTCCTAATTTCACAGGGAACCCTGGATCTGTTCTCAGGGGGAAAATGGTTTGGTATAGGCTGAGAGACAACTAGTTTTTCCTGTCTTTCTTCTCCTCTTCCCCTCTTCCCTATGTCCTCATTCCTGGCACATTGCAAAGCACAGCCCCCGCCTCCTCGTGCCAGAAGCCCAGTACAGAGGGGATACAGCAGCTGCAGGAAAAGCAGGGTCTTCTGCTGCTCCCAGGACAGGTTGAGCACTACTGAGTGATCCAGGCCCTGTGGGCATGGTTGACACTCCCTAACCTGGCCATGCCTTATCCTGAGGTAAAAATGCCTTCTATGCCAAGGGAAGTGTTTTCACACAAGGACTTGGACTCATGCTTTAACAACCCACCTTGCTTCTACTATTTTTGGAGACCATCTAAAGGAGTGAAGCATGTGCATCTGACTCCAGCTGAAATTCGACAAATTTCACTTCTTCAGGAAATGTGTCTTTGCAAATACAGGATAATTTTTAATCCACTACATCCACCCATATACTGCTCATGTCAAGACCAGGAGGACTTGAGGACAGGCATGAGTGTTCCCTTCTGTGTAGCACCTCCTCTTTCTCCTCAGCTGCCTTCCTTCAGCAAAGGATCTACCATCTCGGTCTCTTGGGTATCCACCAAACTTTCCTCCTCCATGTTTTCATCTGTGATTTATTCACATCCTTCCTATTAGACCCAGAGATATTTTTTTTTTCTCTTTCCAGCCCCTTGTTTTATTAGTGCACAAATGTGTTGGTTGTGCAGGGGCCTGCACGTGATGGGATTTAACCGGGAGCATTTCACCCGGCCAGATCAGAATCTACCTCCTCTTGACTGCACACATATCACTGCCTCAAAATGCAGTATTTCATGTAATTTTGATTCTGACAGTAAAGGCTGCACTGAACTCTCATCTGGGCTTGTTAGTGATATATTGACTTAAAATACCCTGCTTTAAGGAAGGCTAGGAAAGCAAAGCAAGAAAAACTCAAATCTCCCACTGAAAGCCTGTCCTTTCAAGGGAGAGCAAGCAGTTTGTGGAATAGATGCATTTTCAGTCCAAGGGAGACAGATACTGTGTATTTCAACAAAGCCAAAATATTTCTGGGTTATGTAGTCTTAATAGTTCATGTTTTAGTAAGTGTAGCTAGTGCCACGGTCTGAAGCCACATCGGTATAAACCAGTCACTCACCATGTCTGTTACCAGGTCCTTGCTGCAGTCTCCAAACAGTTTAAGCTATGCTGGCTGTAAAACAACTTAGAAAAATTTCCCAGCGCAGGCAGGCTTGAAGAAGAAACCAGTTTGTTGCAATTCGTGTAAGTGAAAAATACATGACATTAAGTTGCTTCCCAGAGGCATGGCTAAATGAATAATGGATAAACAATGTCAGTGACCCCCTTGTCACTGAGGCACAAAACTGAGGCACAAAAAAAGAACAGCAGGCTGAAGGTTTCATTCAGCCTTGTGGGAAACTTCCCAATAGACAGAGTCCCAGACAGAAAGAGATATCTGCCACTGCTTTATATGGAGATTACTTTCCCCATGACCACTCACTTCGCTACAAATTTCTTCTGCTCTGTGGATTTACACGCTAAAAATATGTATTAGGGAAGGAATATAAACTCTCTCTTTGTGGTATCACTGGCTCACATATTGCAGCTCAGCAGTCATGGACAGCATCCAGCATTAACACTCAAAGGGACCTGCCATATTTATGACTTCTCCAGCCTCACAAAAGCAAGAAAGGCTGGCAGAGAGTGATTGAAGCACAGCTGAATGAAATGCATAGAATAAAGAGGGGGAAAATAAAATATTTTTAGATCTGAATTCCTAGAGAAATGAGATCTATGCAATGCAACTTGTCTGGGCAAGGATGTGTGTGTGGCAGGTTGCTCTTTCCACAAACCCCACACCATAGTTTGATTCTGCTCAGCTGCTGCCAATGACTTTTGAGATGAGAATGTCAGCAGTCTTGGAGGCAATTCAGTTTGTCCATCATGGATGGAAACAGATGTTTATGGCTAATAAGCTTATGCTTATTAGCCTTGTGGAAAGGCTAATAAACTCCCCATCATTTGGCATCAGACAGCAAAAAGAGGGTGAAGGTTTTTGAAACTGCACTTACCTACCCTGTAGCCCACAAAACTTCCCCTCCATGGCTTAAACTGGCTGAAAAATATCTGTGTGTGTGTTTCAAATGCATCTGCCAGCTTCTCACGGAAAAAAAAAAGAATTTAATGTGCAGACCACCTGGCTACAGTTGCAAAGTCTTATTCTTCTGCCACCTTCTGATTTCTCTAAAACCATCTGCAGATACAGGTGCTCCTCTGTGGGGGCAAGGCTGCCATCACCCAGCCTGGGCTTTGCTGATGGCACAGTGTGTGCTGCTGCTTGTGAATTACACCAGAGCACCTGCAATGTGGAGAGGGTCCTTGAATTTGTAGTATCTGTTCAGGCTTCTGGGTAAGCAGAGAAAGTGAATGTCACCATATCTACAAGCTGGGCAAAGAGCATTGGGAAGGTTTTCCAAGCTGTGTTCTGCCACACAATGAATGATTTCTTCATTTCACAAACATAACTGGCAAAATTTGCTTTGAGGAGGAGGGAGAATATAGTCAGACACTGTTTTGCAATATCAACAATTTTATACATATCCAAGTGGAACTGCTTCCATTAAGAAGATCCCCAAATATACTGATTTCTACAGAAGGCAAAGAAATCCTAATAATGAATGCAATGACATCAAAGACAGCCCATTACCTGTGTTTATAATTAATGTGATCTTTGTTAAGCGGTGATGAGTGGATATTTACTGCTTCTTATTGGAAACAATAGTGGCACCTAGGTTGTTGAACCCACATTGGAAGAGAGGGAAAATTGCAAAACAGTGGCAAATATTAAATGCCTCCATCCAGAGAAAGCTGTGAACATACTGTCTGATGTTCAGAGGTGAAAAAGCACTGACAGTTTCCATTTCATCACTTTTAAAATCAGATCACTTGCTCAGGTGCTGCTGTGATTGATAATGCCAGTGTTTGCTTCAGAAATGTTCAGGCTCTCACCTCTGTGAAGAATATCCAGGACTAGGAAAGAAGTTTCGGCCTACACTGCATCTGAATGAAGTGGAGCTCACACTGTGGTACTGATTATTTCAGGTCTGTGGAATTGAAGAAAGCTCTCTCTCGCCACACGCAGTATCAGCTCTCACTCAAAACCCTCCCAAACAGTAAAAACTTTTGACTTGATTGCAGCCGCTAAAGCAGGATTAAATGGATAACCAGTGTATGAACTGAGATCCCTTTTACTCTGGAGAGAGCCTCGAGCAATGATTCAAAACTACATGAACTTTCAACTTCAGTTCACTCAGGGCCATGGGGTCTTCAGTTGTAAGCTGTGTCTTTCCAAGCTTTTTTTCTTTTTCTTTATTTTTGCTACAGGGTTCATTATTTTGCAGAGGATGGGTCTTTCTGCCCTACAGGGATCTGTCTATCACTGCTGACTCTCTGCATCTTCTCCACATGGAAGAAGTAATTGGATTGTATTTTCTGCACCCGACCAAGACAGCAGGGAAACCCAGAGCTGTAAGCCAGAAAACCAAGCTCTCTAGAGGGTAAGGAAATACCTGATGCTCAAGAAATCTAAATGTCTGGGTCTAACTACAAAATCTTTCCTTTTTTTCCATGGAGGAGCTGAGACATGCTGAACTGCCTTCACCAGACTGCTCAGGAAGGTGAACTCTTCAAGGAGCAGTGAAAAAACATAAACATCCAAATAATCCCTTCAAAAATGGAGGCCAGGGTCATTAAATCCTGTGACTATACAAAACAATAAGTATGCTGTGGGATGCCAACTGACATTTCTTAAAGTTACAGTGCAATTACTGCAAAATCCAGTGGCTTTTTTACACTGCCAGGGCCTCCATGTGCTACCACATGGCTGATGTATATGATTATGCAAGAGCAACAGCAACACCTCAGCCCAGACACAAAGGCAAAAAAAGAGCCCTTATTTCATATATTTCCAGATAGCATTGTATATATTATTATTATAATGCTGCAAAATGCTATTTTGTAGTCTTAAACATTGTGCTGTATCTTTTTTTCCTACCACCAAAATCCTGACATTATTATATTTGGAGAAAGTGATGGGATTGCCAAGGCTTTATGCTGTTAGTCTTTAAGAGTTTAGTATATTCATTACTTTCCTTCAAATGAATGCCTTCTTGTCATTGTCAGCCTTCTGCTGTTTGTCCCCCCCCTTCCCCCTACCTCCTTAGATCCAAGCCTAAAAAAGACTCTCTTTGGAGCTTGATGTGTTGCTTGTAGCTATGTTAGAGAAACTGTACTATTCTGGGAACACTCAGGCTCCTCCAAGCAGCTCTTTCAGCAGTAACACCATGCATGGTTTTCATCTCTGCCTTAAGAACTTCTATTGGTCTCCTATCAAGCCCCACCAGCCAAATCCCAAGTGCCACAGGGAGGAAACTGCACTACACCAGAATGTCACCCCAGAACTTGCACTCATCATCATCATCATCATCATCATCAGGTTTCCCACGCAGGCCCATTTGTGCATTTCTCTTCAAGAAATATTTTATCGACCTTGACTGGAATAAAAGCACCGACACAGGGGGAAGACTGTCTGCTATTATTTTCCGCTTATAAAGAACACAAATCTGCATGATGAGCCAAATTCTACTATTGCAAGAATTATTTGTCACATGAAATAGATAAAACAGCAGAAAGAACCCATTCCTGGAATTTATGAGGAAAAAATTATTTTTCTTTAGAAAAAAACACCACCATTGTCCCACTCAGCATATTAACATTCACAGTAGTGATGGCAGTTGAAAAAATGTGGGGGAGTATATGATTAAATCAGTATTTCTTAAATAGTTTTGGAGTGTGCTAGCTGATATTTTGGAGCAATAACAGAGAACGTACAATGTTCTGAGCTGTCAGAGTTTCTGAGGGGGCAGATTCAAAGGTCGTGCGTCACTTAATGCCTCCCATTCTCCAAATTAATGGGAGAGGAGCAACGGGACAGGGTGTTGTACTTGCAAGTTGGATGAGTTATGATTTGTTTTCTTTTTTCTTTTTTTGAAGAAAATAAATAATTTAAATGCTCCTGTCATGGAAAACTAAAATTACACAGTACCATACACAGATTTCTTACGAATAATATAAGCTGGTGCATATATGCATGCAGGTATTTGTGTTGTAATTTAAAACATAACATCTCCGCAAGCTAAACAAGTTTAGGAAACTTCTCTGAGAGAAATTCTTTACCTCAGGAAGAGGATCCACGTAAATGAAAATCAATGTGGCAGACAGAAATAGCATTTAAACCTTTACTAGCAAGATATGACACATCAAAGGAGTTAAATTGATCTTCCAGCCTTCTGTCCCAAATATTACTGCTGCAAGATGAGCAGCCTCCTTTTCTTTATGCTGACAACTACACAATGTTCCTGTCGCCATCAGCGTACATTGCATGCTGTCTTTGCCACCCCCCTCTCTCCATCGCCAGACATCTGAGCTACAGTCAAAGATTTGGGTTAACAGGAGCAGACTTTTGCTTGGACAGTGATGCTGTGAAATCAGTGAAACCCAAGAAACGTGGATCCTTAGCTTGTGAGCAGCCACAGACACTGGGATTTCAGTAAGCAGCATGACTGAGGCTAAACTTGGTATCATAACAAAGCGTGGGTCTAAATGAAAGCTGCCTTAAACTCCCTGGAGATTTGCTGCTTCTACATGAGGACTTGTCAGAGAGTAGCTCTCCTACAGAAACAGCCATACCAAATATAGCGTGCTGGAGTAAATGCAAGAGGCAATGCTGAAAGAACACTGAAGTTGTTTTGCTTTCTTTTTCTTTTTTTTTCCCCTCATGGATACTGTATCTTAAGGCATTTGTGTGTTTGCCCCTCTAGCTCTGTGATTCCCTCAGATACAACACAGCCATTTTCAGAATCTCCAGGTCTTTCTAAAAGCTGTGTTTTGGAGTAAGAGACTCCATGGTGTGGCAGCCCCAGAGAAGCTGGTGAGCAAGTTGCTCTCTCAGATGACTGTCAGCCACAAGGAGACCCTGATTATGTCACCTTTTCTGCTGGTCTGCAGCTGGTCAGTTGCACAGTTAGCTTTGTTTTAGCTGTGTATTCACACAGGCATCAAGGTGCAGCTAAGACAGGAAGCAGCCAGACACAATAATACAGACATTTGCCCATTCTACTGCAATGGTGTCTTTTTATGGAATGGTAGAATGGCTTGGGTTGGGAGGGACCTTAAAGACTATCTGATTCCAACACCAAGGGATATCATCTAATTCCATGGGTGGGACACCTTCCACTAGACCATTTTCTGGCAATTTCCCTGCTGCCCCTTCCCTCCTGCTCTGTTTGAGATGGCAGGTGTTCCTCGTGCAGCTGCTGTGACCTGCCAGAAATTTGCAAGCATGTCAAGCTGCAGGACCTGTAAAGACAGCACAGTAGTGACCTTACCTGGAAGCCTAGGTACATCAAAGCTGAAGGCAAAGCTCTCCTGGTTCACAGAAACCTGGATTTTCATCTGTGGGTTTCAAAGCACAGCAGGCAGTAGCACTTATGGGACATTTCATTCTTTGGGCCTTTTTATTCCATACAGTCTTCCTCCTCTGCTTTTTTTTTTTTTTTTTTTTTTAATTTTTTTTTTTTAGTTTGGAGTTGCTCAAACTTCAGCACACAAAGCAGAATGTAGTGAACCCCTTGGATGTCAGTAAAAACCCTTGCTAGAAATGGTTTTGATTGAAGCCTGGCCAGGTCTCACCAGCCCCAGTCCAACACCCTTTCAGCTCCCCTGAGGAGTGGCCTTGCTGGAAAACTCTGCAAGAGGCTGAGTCTGGTGCAGCTCCATGGCAAGCCAGAATAAAACACAGCCACACTCCTGAATTCCCCTCTGGACTGTGAGAGGGATAAGATGTCCCAGCACTTTTGTGTCTGTACAGAGTACATTTCCACACTGCAAACTGTGGGTCTTGCTTGCCATGGGAGGGACAGAAACTGAGCGATACCTTCCCTAATGACTCATGCTATAACACACCCCTGTGGCTGCCAGAGAGAGGTTAGCCTAAATAAAAGCTAAGCTTTGTTTAGGACTGCTACAAAATGGAAGATATCCTAGGAGAGTGTGAATGGCTCTGAATGACACCTGAGCCATCTATGGCCACCAGCCCAGCAGAGATCACCTGACACCTCAAACAGCATCAGCAATCTCATCTATAAGCCCACATCTTTTTGATTTAAAATTGAAGTAATTTTCTGAGTAATGGGAGTACACTCATGCTTGGAAACAGTAGAACACATAGAATCTTTTCTATTTAAGTGCTAGAAAAAGAAGGGGACAAAGCACCAGGAATTATTGTTTCTTAGCTGAACTCTTGTAGACTGAGTTTTGATCCAGAGTGTTTTTTTTTTTTTTTTGTGTGACCCAATGGTAAATTTCTGAACAAAGAACTTTATGATACAGAGACAAATGTTGTAAGAAGCTTTTAACTCTAGATGTGCTGGAGGTCATTTTGAAAACTTCTGCTATCTTTTCTTTTCTTCTCACAGCAGTGCTTGCAAATGGATTGAAATCTTCCTCGGGGATTTCTGTAACAAAGTGGGTAAAAATTTAAGTGGTTTGTAATCTCTATGGGAAGAGATAGTATCAGGTAGAGTAGGTAATTTGAATTACTTAGAGCAATGATGCTTTTGAAAGCCTTACTTCACTCTTGTGAAAACTAGTTGGTAGCAAAATTACATTCCAAAAGCTTCTCTGCATACTCCCCTAATGAACTTGTGATTTACGTGCAGTTTGTAGATATGACTCCTTTCTCCTAATGTAATTTTCTTCCTTTTATTCAAGGCAGATTTCTGTTTTCGGGGGAAATATCATGTAGTGTGTAGAGCCACTGTGGAAGAATTATTGCAAATACCTCATTTGTAATCCTTTTGTTCTTCCACTCTGAAACCCCACGTCTCACTTCTCCATGGAGGAGAGGATATTGTGTTTGACTTATTACAAAGCCTAAAGCATTCTTAGGATTAACTGCAGTTAATCACTAAAAATGTGCCTTCTCATTTTGGAAGTGTTGTGACTTGTCAGCATGGGAAAAGTGCTTCCAACTTAAAAATCTATTTTATTTCTAATTTTTGTTTCCCTCCCAAAGGCTGGGCCTGGGCCTCACCAGAATGCCTAATAATGTCATCAGGACTAAGGACATGAGGAGGATGAGGTGTTCTGCACTCAGCAGTGAAACCATGCCAGTACAAAGATCAAAACCAAAAGTGACTGGACCTCAGACAAAGGAGGAAAAGGGAAGTTGTTGAGGTCTCCATGCAGATGTCTGATTGCAATTCCACCAAGGTGGATTTGAAACTGTGTCCCAGCTCTGCCTCTTCTCCCCAGTGCCTGTGGAGGCAGCTTCCAGCATGACACATCCCATCTTTGACTCATCAGGTAAGGCTGGGATATCAGCATGAAAATTGGGCAAATATTGACTTTGCATATAGTAACTTTGTTATACCTATGATACAACATATTTTTATAATGTTTTCAGCTTACACATGACTATGGGCTGGAATTAATGGGTTTTTGAAGGATAATGCTGAAGAAAGGGATGTCAGATACTGTGCTGGGGTTTAGAAAACGGACTGCCAATCTAGTATTTTCCAATAAGCCACCCTGATTTACAGCACGGAATAAAAGTTGTCTCAAAAAGTAAAGTGAAATAAACATGTGCTTTAAGACATGAACAAGCTTCATGAAAGGTTGGGATAGGAACAATATCCCCTTCTGACACATTACTTTATAACTGCAGGATGTGAAACTGCTTGCATCATTTTCTGAAGGGTCTTGTCCTGGCACTTTTAGATACTAGGGAAATAATTTCCAAGATTTATAGATTCTCCAACTTCTTTCAATGGAAATATAGGTTTTCAAGGATATCTTACACAGATCAATTTCTTTGTAGACACCAAGAACTTAATTTCCTCAATCACATTTCATGATTGCATTAGAGGGAGTTCACAGATGCCCAGGACCAATGAACCACATGAGGAAAACCATAAGACAGCTCAGACCAGGAATTGGATTCTGTCTGTCAGTTTTCTAACACCTGATGTGTCTAAATAAATGCTTGATATTTTTTAATTTATTTTTTTTTTAGTTGCAGAAGACATGCTTCAATTCAGCTAGAAAATAGGAACATAAGGAAAGCTTGAAAGTCTGTGGCAAGCCTATAAGGACTGATGTACGACATGATTGTAAAGTTTAATTCAAGACTGAAAATCAATGAACAGACAAAGATTCATATTTCTAAGAAAACAAAGACATAAATCTACAGCCATTTTGATGAACCATGTGCAGATTTCTCTTGGGGAACAAGCAAAGAAGGTCCGCACCTATGGAAAGGCTGTCCCAAGATTATGTCACCTACATGTACCACAAAGGAATTTTCTTCTTGGCTGCTCAGAGGAGGATTTTTAACATTTGCCTCCCATTTACTCCACAACATTTCATTGCTGAGTAACTTGTAAAACTTCACACCATTTTAATTTGATGGCATGTACGAGTAATGCAGAGACCTTTCTTTCCTAAGGGAAATTAAGAAAATAATTCATTCTTTCACTCAATAGCTCAACTGAATTCAATTTGGGTTCATTCTTTTAGGAAAGGTGTATACCCAGTTCTGTCAAATTAAAATATGGAAGGAAAAATGTCAATAATACTGACCATCTTGTCATCACAATTCTTAGTTCTTTCATGCCATGCTTCCTCCACAGAGATTTTTATTTTGTGAGGGGAAAACTAACATAAAGTCTTAGAAGGCTTAAGTCACAACTGTAATTTCTGCATATTACTAAATACTAACATACACTATGTGCATGGAACAAAACTTCAGCAAACCAGTTTTCACACTGATTTGTTTTTTTTTTGAGCTCATTTGTAAGATTTTAATTTTAACTTTTTTTCTCACATTTACTTCAATATATTTGCCAGATGAATTGTATGCACAGAAAAAGGTGTAATAAAATGGTAGGAGTATCAGCTGCATTATGTGTCCCTAAGAAACAGAGAAAAAACATTATTTGGAAACTTCTGTGGCACAGGGCCCTGCAGGCAGCTGCTGATCCCATTCCTACCCCTTACAAGGGGTTGTTAACACAGGGACACATAAGGGAATGGCTGAGGACTGGAGAGACCATGACCAAAGTGAATATTGATTCTTTTTTTTCTTGGTGTGGCTGCCTGTGTAGAAACATTGATCAGTAGGGCAGCCTGAGAGAAGGCTGAACGAATTAATGGAAGAGAAAAAAAACTCTCAGAGCTACTGAATACACAGAAAATCAGCCTGGCTTGGGATGTCTCTGGGCTGCAATACTTTGCAGTGGAGAGGAGAGGCTGCCTGCGATTCTCCGGTCTCACGCTCCTCGTTCCAACATCAGCTTTTGGGCGTTAGCATTAGCTGTTCTTATTTCATTATGCTTTTATTTACTCTTGGCAGGAGAGGAGGACTGGAAGCTGCCCAGAGTGCTGGCTGCAGCCACCGAGAGACCTCTCTTTCCCCGGGGCTGGCTGCAGCACAGAATTGATGGGCGCTGAGTAAGTGTGTTTCGTATCCAGAGCAAATTTTCCAGAGTGCCTAAATGGCTTGAAACTGCAGGTTCTGTTGGCCAAGATCAAGTAACTTGCTTGGGAAACTGCTTCCAGTTAGCCTTCTCTCTTCTTGTCTCTCTCCCTGTGTTTGTGCATTTTCAATTATGCAGAAATGTATCATTTAGCTCCACTTCCCTTTATGTAAGCAGGCAAGAAACAGCGAGCTTCAAAACTGCAGAATACCTTGAAATCTTTTACCTTCAACCGTTCTGTCTCTGATAGAAAAACATCTATTTCCTTTTTAACTCTCAGTCACGCTAACCGGTACTGGTAACTTTGTACCCACAAGCACAGAACACTAGATGGATAGACTGCAGCAAAACGAGTTACACGTTGTATTTAGAAACAAGTACCTTTAAAAAATTTACCAGTCTGCCAAGACTTGGAAAAATGAGAAAGCAAGTTCAGCTCAGTACACAGAGCAGTTCCTCACTGCCTGACTCTCCTCATGGCTGCTGGGAATTCCTGGCGTGTCAGGTAACACATGCTGAGCAAGAGCCAAAAAGCCCTTCGTTCCTTGTAAAAATGAAACATGTTCCTTGTTGGAAAACAGCTCCTTTCAGAGGCATTAGAGCTGTGGATGATGCTGCAGCCACACTTCTCAGCCATCAGGCAGAGTGCCTACCAGGGACCAGCTTTCAGCAGCATCAGTAGGTAAGATATATATCTAACAGGGGTAGGTTCAGTTGTCTCGTGCCAGAGCATCCTACCTTTCTTTATACCTTTATTGCACAAACAACACACACTAACAGCAAACGTTTACATGAAACAAGAAATGATTAGATATACCTTTTTAATTTTTCACAGTCTGCCAAGTCAGGAGAACCCCTGGGTCACCCTACACTGTTTTGACCTCCAGTTCTCTCCTGACTCATCTGCAGCTCTGCTATTTCGTGTTGGGAAATGTTTCAGTTTTGGCTTTGTCCTGCCAGTAGGATCTGGTGCTGTTCCCTCCTGGTGTGACTGCAACTGGCTGCCCCTTCCTGAGGAAAAGAGATGATTTTTTGAGGCTGTGCTGATTTGGTGTGGCAGGTGCTGTACAGTCTCAGATAGGAGGTCTCAACTAGCAGAGTCTCCTCTCTGTTCAAGAGCTTACAAGCTGAGTGCCTTTGTAACCTTCTCCTGGGCTTGAGGGTGGCATCAGGTGCTGGGGCTCTTTCACACTTCAGGGTTTGTGACATCTGGCCGATGCCATGGGTTATAACAATAAATGACACCACATACAACAGACATCTTCAGGGGTTTCTCTGACTTCAGTCTCAAATCTCTCAGACTTCCTGTGCCCTGTATCTGTCTACAATGCTTTAGAAATGACAATCCTAGTGATTTTGACATTGAGGATTCATGTGAAGCTGGTGCAGAGGCTGGTAAGAGGCCGCCATGACCCTGTGGGCCCAGGACTGTCACATTCTCTCTGGGTTTGAACTGAAAGTGGAGAGGGTACGGAAGGGTCAGACAGACATCCGTATGATCCCGCTTTCCTCTGTGTCATGGGACTTTGTGCACAACTGGCAATTACAGATGTAACCCTGAAAATCACATCAAGCTTCTGACCTGTTGTCACACACTATTTTATGCAGCATGTCATGTCCAACATGACTGTAATATCTTCTGTCTTACTCACATCCAGCTCTGTCTCCTGTTTTTTTTAACTTCTCTCCCAGGAATTTCTCTTAGGCAGACTTTTCTTCCATTATTCATACTCAAATCACTTTTCACCACTGTTTTGTTCCACATCAAAGCCTGTAACCTCACCCCCTTTGCACTTAGGGCTCCCAAAAGGCTAGAAAGATGCTCTGAGGAGGCTGGTCTCTGTGGAGCTGGGGCAATGAGCTGGGGTGGCTGTACACATTTCTGTTATTGAAAGCAAACAGACCTGTCCATGCTGTTTGATTTTTTTTCCCTCCCAGGGATTTGGCTGGGCTATCTCCCTGCCAGTTCACTGTTTTCCCTGTCTGGCAGTGTTTGCTGTGGGCAGTCATGCTTGGCCAGAGGATATGCTCCATGGCTCTGCTTAGGCAAGCCTGTCTCCCACATGTTCAGTGTATGTTGTGTAAAAAATGTCAGACCTTTGCCGGAGCTACTGGGTGGCTGTGTAAGAGAAATGCTGGGAGTCAGCACAGGCACATCCAGCAGTGCCCACTGTGGGCAGTAAGTTATAGTGATTGCCAGAGCCACCCTTCTGGACTTGTAAAGGTTTTGCTAACAGCCCTTCTGTGTGGTAGTCTGTGCAGCATACCCGGCTTGCTGTATTCCAGAGATGTTGCTGGGCACTACCCTCTCCTCACCTGAGAGCTTTGGAGGCCCAGTGACATGTGTTATACTTGTCTGAGTGCTCAGCAGTGACCTCTTTGTGATGCTGGCAGATCTCTCCAGGGTTGGATCCGCTTCTCTCAATAATTTCACTTGCACTCTGGAATCCCACAAGCAGCTCTTGTTTTTAATTAGGGGCTCCATAATGTCTCCAAAGATATGCATAATGTCAGAGATCTTACATCTGAAACATATGGCTCAATTGCCTCATATTTTTATTTTCGGTTTTGAGCACAATTACTGATTCCCTCTACAGTCTTATTCTGTCCAGGTCAAGTCTTCAAATAACTTTCTTGATGGTTCAATTGTTCCAAGTATTATTTTGAAAATAATAAGTGACTCTCTCAAGTCGCTTCTTGTCCTTTTTGCTCGGTGAGACAGTGAAAAGTTTTATTTCCACGTTTTCTCACTATCTTTCATGGCCAGCTCCATGTATCAATTCCCTGCTCATGTGAACACTTCAAACCAGCTTTTTGAGTTCTCAGTGACCCAAGTCCCTTCTGGCAGTTTGCCTACTTCATTCCCAGGCTTTCTGTGTCTACTGCACTGGTTGATGACATAAACTGCCCCACCTCTCAGAAAGGGACAGTTTATCTCCAGCTGCAGTTCATCTCTTTGGAGTAGCACTGCTACTGACATTAATAAAAAAGAAGTCCTGTTAGAGTCTGTAGCAAACATCCCTCAGGTAGCTGCAGCAAATGAGGAAATATTTAAAGGTGAGCTATGTTCTAATATCATCTGTTGGAAAGGACTTTATGTTTCATATATTTCATGTTATTACTCTGAAAGACTGAATGCAGGAGCACATTACCAGTTGAAGTGCTTGTGGAAATTAAATCCATGTTTAAATGAATTTGAAATTTTAATGCAAAATTGAGCACTTAAAAATTTTGCATCCACTCCTACTTAATTAAAATTAATAAGGTTTCAGAGAGTTTTAGTTGGGATAGATGAGGAAGGAATTTGGCCTTAAATGTGTAATTAAAATACAATTACATTGGAAGGAAGTAATTACTGAGGTTGTACCTCAAAAGCATACCTAATGGGCTAGTAGGAGAAAAGGTTTATGTGTTTGGTTCACCAGCTATATAAGATAAAAAAGGATGTAGTCACTGAAAGAAAGAGATATCAGCAAGATCATTTAGGTAGATAATAGCAGCTCTTTTATGGTCAAATCACTCTGGCTACGTTTAAGAAGGGGACTGCTTTATCTTAGTTTGGGGTGTGCAAGCACCTCCACAAGTTTTCCTTCTGACACATTTAATTGTTTCCCAGCCCTCTCAAGGGGCTGTGAGAGAAGTAAGCATTGTTCAATCAGTCTCAAGCATTCCTGGGTGAGGGAAAAGTTAGCACTGAAAGACCTCAGCTGTTTGATTTTAGGAACTATTTGACAAAGAAATACTCAAAGCGAAGGGCCTAATCTGACCCTGGTTAAAACCATGGAGTGAACGCTCCTCTGGATCCCTGCAGCAGTCTGCATGAAGCCCTGAGCATAGAACCAGAACTGTGGTGTCAGTTTTGCATAAACCTAAACCTGGTTTTGTTTTTACATTATTGCCCTGGCACACCTATGAAAAATGGTTTAATAAATATGACATTCCACAACATGCACAAAACAGACAGGTTTGGGAGCTAAAGTTGAGGTGTGAGCATTAAAACTGAAGCACTTTGTGCTCTGTGGAGACAGAGCAATCCATCATGCATTTGATTTTGTTTTGTTTTGTTTTGTTTTGTTTTGTTTTGTTTGGCTTTTCTTCTTTTTTGGGGTAATGTGATAGGTTTTGGGTTTGAAGTCAGTGGTGAGGTTTCTGTTGACTGTACTGTAGTTTGGATTAGGTTTATGGAAATAAATGGATTATATTTTATTATAAACTATATAGGTAGTCAAAGATGCAAGGTTCACAGTCTCATTTGGATCAGCTCCTTTTCAAAGGTCCAGAGTCATGGATTGCATCGAATGGCCTGGAACACTTGGGTGTAACCTTGAGTTTAAATCACATCCAGATGATCTGATTTGTAAGTTTTTGATTTAACCTTGTTTCTTCACATAACTTTCTGAGGTTTCTAACTGTGATTTTTACAAGTACAGTGCGTTTTGTAAAAGAAGTGTGGGAAAGAAAATGTGCAGTGTTTAGGCTGTGCAGTGTCCCCTGTGATACAGTATCAAACACAGTGTAAGTAGCCTGATGTTTTAATCAACATATACATGTTCTTGGCAAGGAAGTGAATTTAGCACTCAGTGAAATGCACTCTGCTGAACTGTTGACATTCAGTTCATAGTCAAACTTTTATTGGTAATGAGAAACACATGCTTTGTGTTGAAGATTTAGCTCAGTAAACTAAAATTCGGTGACAGGAATTTCTCTCTGCCCTTACATTCCCTGCAGCAATACTTGTAAGAGTAAGTAACATGCAGAGCTTGACTTAGCCTTTTTCACACCAAAACCAGACATCTTCAGCAATACTCACCCAGGATATTTTTCAAGGTTTTTTGTTTTGTTTTGGTTTTGGTTTTGTTTGTTTGTTTGTGTTTTTGTTTGTCCCCCCCCCATCCCTCATTTTAATGCAATACTGAAGATGTGGGACTGTCAGTGTTGTGGTACTTCATCATCTAAAATGGTTTCCACGTTAGAGCTCCTGAAGAAGCTCCTTCTTTCCTGAAGAAAGGGTGTTTCATGTACAACATTATCAGCATTTGTCAACAGGGCAAGACTGACCGGAGTCAGCCTTCTGTGGCTGTAATAGCACGAATGCTTCCTTCCCTTAAATAGTTTCTTTCTTTTCCCCCAGGGTCTTGTAGCAACTCACACCTGAAAAAGCAGCCTTTATATCTTCCTCAAGCTAATTAAATACAGATTCAAGCAGAGGAGCAATATTGTAAAGTGTCCTTTTGTTAACTTGTTGGTCTCTGAAGATTCTCACATTTCAGTCATGACCGACCTAAGTGGCAGCAGAGTTCTCAGCCGTGGAAACCACATCTGGAGAAATACCACCTCTCAAAATCACAAAACTCCTAAGGATTTACGTGGGGTGACATTAACTACCAGGATCAAATAAATGTAGCAAAACATCCTCCCAATCACAAAGGTCACTGAAAAGCCACACAGGTTTGGCATATGCTGAGTTTTGCCTTTTTGTACCCATACAAAACATTTTTTAATGCTTCCAGAGTGGGTGAAGAAATTTATCAGAGAAACCAATGGCCTGAAGTACACAGCTGAGACAGGAAAAGACTATTGCTTATGTCCACACAGCATAAATATCAGCATATTTTGAGTGTGACTTACCTCCTGCAATCTTCAGCTTCCTCCCAGACAGAGGCTCTGGTGGAGCAGGTGCTGTCAAATGGAGAGAATCATGATGGCTGAGCCCTACTGGATGTGTTCAGAGGCTGCATGGAGGCCATTCAAACATTATCACCTGTACTTTATACCAAGTTTGGAACAATGTGGTTTAGTTGATACAGTGGTGTTCAGCCAAATGTTTGACTTGATGATCTTGGAGGTCATTTCCAATCCTAATGATTCTATGATTCTGTGAATAGAGGTATTCACTGACAGACATCTGTGCCATTCAGTTTACAGAATTGTCCAGGTGCTAGGGATTTATATTTTGTATTCTTTACACAGATTAAAAGACATCTTCAGTCTAGGCTTTTGATTTGTAAGCCATGTAACTAGACTGTATGAGGGGTTTATGTCCAAAAATATCAGGATTTGGCAACAGTTTTGCATAGGGACGTGGGATAATGCTTACTTCCTTTTTTCTTTTTTTCTTTTACTCATTAAAGGTGAAACACAAATCTGTGCATTTTAAAGCAGTTCTCTGAAATTTCATGGCCTTATAATTGCAATCTATCGGACTGAAAACGAAATCTAAAATTAGACATAAAAATGACAATATTACCAGTCCTGGATTTAAGGCTTATATTGCTGTGAATTTCTACGAAAATATTTAAGAATCAATTTAAATGCTAATGGCCTTATTTGCCATAAAACTAAGCAGAAGTCAGACTCAATAGCTGCTTCAGAGCCATAGTTTGGGTCTTTCCTTCACTGGACTTCACTTGTGACATTAAATTTAGAGATGCTGCTGATGTCATAGACCTATGCAAAGAGGGGGTGGGGAGGGGCTGGTTCCCTGAAACCCTGCAGAAAGCAACTTCTCAAAACCTGAAATTGCTCATGTGGACTTTGAATATCTGATTGTAGAGCCAGACGTGAACTTGTGCAATCCTGAGGAAGAGTTAAAGGCAGAAGTACTTGTTTCTTCCTGCCCTGTACCTGGTGACTTGCTGTGGTTCCCAGCTTTGCCCCTGTGGGATGTCCTCTGTAGTTCAGACACTTGAAAACTGGATTCCTCTGCCAGCTTTGTGCAGTTCCTTCAGGCTACACTTTTTGGGGACCACAGGCACTTCCTACTCTGAGTTGTGGTGGGGTTACAGCCCATTAGAGGCTTTTTCCATTTAAATCAGGACCAGCTGTATCGTTGCTTCTGAAAAGCACATTCTGTGACCTCTATCACACCATTCAGGGCTGGGTCCGAGCCCATGTGATAGAGGGGACAGTGAGGTGGCTCCTTTGCCCAGTACACAACCAGTGACCTTGATAAAATTTGATGTGAGGGCCTGGGAACAGCACTTACCCACACGTTTTCTGAAGCAGTCATGGGCAGTGCTGCACAAGCAAATGACCCTGGGTCAGGCCATCCACACAGACCTGGAGCATCTCTGTTCACAATCACTACCAACTCATTCCTGAGCTGATGAAATCAATGTTGTGAGGCTGTCCTGTATCCACGCCCTCCAAAGTCAGGAGATGACTTGGTGTAGGTGCCTGGGTCTCTGCTGTCTGCCTTTCATCTCTGTTCCATTTTCAGGCATATCCATTGGATACGTCCATTTGAGAAAACTAAGATGTGGCTATGAACACACTGTCATTTATACATAAGCACAAGATGGTGGTGACCCCTTGCCCCATTTTGGCCTGTGCTGACCAGCACTCATCCAGCAATTCCTGGACATGATATAAGAGTCAAGCCCCAGACCATTCCAGATACACAATGTTTGGAAAAAGTTGTTGAATCATGTGGGCAAGAAAGAACCGTTCTGTGTAGGGAACAAATCCAGACATATTTAATTCATTGTTGTATTTGTAGCATTTGGAGCCACTTTCATTTGATCAAAATTGTTTGGAAGCTGCCTAGCAAATCCCAAGGTCATTTGGAAGAACTGTCAGGGAAAAAAAGAGGGAGTGAAAAAGCAAATAAACACATTTGCCAGTAGCAGTTTTTGCTAAATAGCTAGGCTGGGGAAAAAAAAAAAAAAAAAAAAAAAAAAAAAAAAAAAAAAAAAAAAAAAAGTGAAGAAATCTTCCCTCCTGGTACTTGTGGATTGGCTCAAAACAGGGCAACCATAGGCACCCACAAGCATGTCCATGATCTGCAAAATGTGTATGCAAGGAAATGAAAGATCTTGGAGTAACAAGTTGAAGGAGAGTGAGAAAGTTGCTCCAGTGGAGCTGTTGATGGAGGAAAGCTGCTCCTGGTGTGTCCCCACAAAACAAAGTGCACTCACCACGACTGCTGAAACACCTCTGGATTTCTGTCAGAAGAGGAAACATGATTTTGCAATGCAGTCCAGCCTAAAAGAGGATGGAGGGGTAGGACAAGGAATCAAGCCCTTGCTAACCTGGTGATAATATAGCTTGTGGGACACAGAAGATAGGGCAGTTCTGAAGAACCAGATTTTAAAAGCCCAGCAGCTGCACAGTGCATGGTGCCATCTGGTTTGTTCTGTATTTCTGCAGTGGTTGTACCAAAGACAGCTGTGGCATGAGTGTGGCTTCCTTGTGCTAGGTGTCAGACAACCCCAAAGCAGCAGAGAAATGTGGCCCCTGCCAGCAGACACTCACACCAGAGAGCAAACATACCTTCACTCCCTTTCTGCAGGCAGAGGGAGGGATGGGGCACAATGGCATTCCCTCCATCAATGTCTCAGTGAGCTCAACAGCCTTGGATGGGACCAAGGTGTGGGGACATTTGCCTGCACCACTTCTGAACAAGTGGAGACTCATTTTCATCCTGTTGATTGTTCATCACATTGATTATTAGTGGGTTTGGAATTTAAATATTAAAGGACACTTTCAGAATTAGGCAGGCAGAAACCTTAGCCCTTTTTCATTAAGAAAACATCTGGAGGCTTTTTTACCCTCCTGAATAAGGTTTGAAAAGACAAGTTATCCTCATAAAATCCTACAAACGCCCACAGGACAATTTTACTTTGAAGTATCAATGTGACAGGGCAAAAGCAGAACAATTTGATACTAATGATTTTAGTCACCATCCTAATGCTTCATGTTTTAAAGATCATTTTGCAATAAAGACATCATGATTTTACAGTCACATTAGAATAATAAACCGTAGCGCTTACTGAGTACTTTTCCTAAGACATGGAATAAATTGGAACAATAAGTGTTTTTCTCATTTTACAGTTGGAGAAACTGAGGCCCAAGGATGTGACCTTCTCATAGCACAGTCTGGGAGAACCTCACCTGCCTTCTTGTTCCAGGGCTGCCCTTTGGGTCATACTGTTCCTCACCTGCGAGTCCAGACAAGATGACTGATGACAACTCTCTGCAGCAGAGAGCAGATGCAGATTGATGTTCTCCCTCCCTCCTTTGTAACTTCAGGCACTTCACCAAGACATCTCAGATAGGAGTATTGAAACTGTCATTAGGAAAAATAATAAAGGGAGGAAGAAGAAGTGTCAGGATCTGTTCACAGTAGACAAGCTGAATACAATTCACCAGACCTGCTGATAATCTCAGGAGGGAGGTGAGATGGTCACTGAGTCACCTTTTCTCATCATTTTTGCTGGCACATTCTCTATCCCTTCATCTGCATGAGCGAAGCAGTAGTGTTGTCCCTAGCCTGGGTGGCTGCATCTCACCTGGTCTCACAACAGGCTCCCTCACTGCCATTGCAGTCAACAAGAGGTGGGGAGCACAGGGACGTGTGGCTGGTACTGAGCATCCCTTGGAATGCAGCGAGCACCAAGGCGGGAGGCCGAGATGATATGTCAGATTTCTAATTAAGATTCACCAGTCTCCAGCCTGGCTCAATTCATTATTCATCTGCAAATTTTCCTCCCTAGCTTTCGTCTTTTCTTTTGCTGTCACCTACTAAGCAAAGCTATTCTTTTGCCTCCCAGAAGCTCCATCCACATCTCTGCTAATATGTTGCCCTCAGATTGTGACAGAAGAGAAAGAAATGGTTACAAACCAGGTCCCGGAGCAGTCATCAATATTTACAGGAGTCTGACAATGACTTATCTTAGACCATTTACATTTAAACTACAGAAATGCAAATGAGGTGTTGTTTGCATTGTGAGCAGCAAGGATGGGATATTCTTACACTAGTAGAGACCTGTTGCTCTTCCAGAAATATTTCTTTTTGTTGCTGCCCTGGCATCTCACTGTAACTGCAGTCAGGTATTCGTTTTGGAAAGGCAATACAAAAGACAGAGTGAATTTCCTGGCTCAGAAACAGGTGTACATTGCTTAAAATTTTGGCAGAGGAATAAAGGGAGAAAAAAGTCTTCACAGCAGTTGTTCACCATCAGAGCCTCTGCTGTGCTCTTTCGTGGCAGCTGCCCAGTGAGCCATGTGAGCGATGAACTGATATAAAAGATTGATCCAGATAAAATATTTAGGGATTGACATGATTAAATATGCAGGGTTTGAAAAAAACATTTCGCTCTCCACTGTTCTTCTCCAAAACAGGATCCCATGTATTGCACACCATGGGTAAGACGACATGGGGAAAAGAGGAAAAAGAAGGAAAATCTCTTAACTGGATGCTCTCATTTTGAGCCTTCAGAGGAAAGAGAGTTTGAGCTGATGGGGATGTAATCCTCAAGATGAGGTTTCAATGCAGGGTGCCCACAGGGAGGAGGAGTGCTGCGTCCTCCGTGCTGCCCAGGGAAGGGCCCACAGGTGCTCTCACTGATGGTCGTGCTCACTCACCGCAGCGTCCTGGCCCTGGGACATCGGTTGAAAACCATCCAGAGCATCAGATGGCACATCAGAGAGCAGAAAGCAATTTCAGCCACGGGATTGCTTCTGGTAGCAGCCCTCATTGCCAGTTCAAGGTTGTCAGCCTCCCAAACTGGCTTTTATTCTCAGTTAGGGTGGTTGTCGTTTTTTTTTTTTTTCCTTAACACAGCAATCTTTATGCTAGGCATCACTTGAAGAATTGGCTGGAAGGATATAGATTATCATTCCAGCAAGTTCCCTAGATCTGAATCTTCATGTTTATTTGTCTTTGCACGACTGAGGAATGCACTCAGGCCTGCTCTGGGAGTAGAAACTACCCTCAGGAATAAGGAAAAGTCCCATGAGTTTAAGAGATAATTTCACCACATCTTGGATGTGTGAGATGTGGGAGGACAACCCCCCTTTTTTTTGCTGCTTGCTTACATTGCTGTGTGAGTTATTTCCAAATGATGAAAGTGTTTGCCAGGAGTAGACAGGTTGTTATGAATGGCATAGCTTTTGAATTCTGCTTATAATTACCCTTCTTTTCTGGACATGTTTTCCTTCCTTTTATTTTTTTTTTTTTAATTTTTATTTTTAGGGCCTGTATCTAGTACATTTCTTGCCTTACGTGAAAGACTTAATAGTCCATTGCTTGATTTCCATGCTAATTAAGCACGTGGCTTCTCTAAATAACTACCACATCCTCACTTACTTAATATGTACTTTTATACCCTTAGCAATGATCTGATAACATTGTCAGAGCAAAATACAGAACAAGAAACTGCAGGGATTAGATATCAAGGAGGACACTATAGGGACTGTGTTAATTGAGGCAATCAGCAAGATTAAGATAAGTCTTGCTGCTTCCTCATATTGGTCTTAATGACACAACACAGACCCCAAAGCACTTTACCTGCTGTACAATGTGGTTAAGTCACTTTCTTCCCTAGGGTGTGTAATCTAATCTGCGAGATAAAACACTTAGCAGACTCAAACCAGCTGGTGTTAAAAGCTGTATTTCTAAGATATGGCAACCTGCGTAAGGCTTTAAGGACTACTAAAAATAGGGAAAGCCAGTAAAAGTTGTCATTTGGTGTGTATGTGCATGCACACAGAGACAGAGATGGGTGTGTGAGTGTTGGTGGTGCTGGACTGACCTGGGTTGATGTTGTCCCAGCTTCAACACCAGGGCTTGCCCAAGTGGAATGATCCCCAGGAGATCTCTAAACAACATTTCCCGGAATTTCCAATAGAATCCATGGGTGTGGATGTGACACAATTTAACATTAAAATTTTAAAAGCAACTATTCCTGCTTCAAAAATATTGGCATTTTTCCTTCTCCCCCCCCAGGCTTCTTTTTACAATTAAAATGAAAATACCTGTGCAACAAATGATTTTGCATAAATAGGCTTTGAATAATGGAACTGTTGACAAGTAAAAAAAAGGCATTACCCAAACCTTTTCCAAATCAATTCTTGACAGAGTTTTTCAAACAGAGATAAACATTGCTCGTGTAATGATTTGCCACATGACCTTGCATTTGAAGTGCCAAGCAAAGTGAAAAATAGCACATTCAAACAAGAAAAAGTGCTGATTTTGATTCCCAAAATAATGTTTTTGTAGATGGAACTATTTCTGCTATGGACTAGCATGCACATACAGAGAAAGTTAAGATTTTCCTACAGCAATATATGACATCTCCCTCTCAGCTAGATAACTGAGAGGCTATTTGGGCTCACTAGAAACACTTCTGCACATCTGGGAGCAATACAGCTCAAAAGCAATTCAAGAGGAAGGATAAGTCTTGCAGTCAAGGTGGAGGATTAAAAAGGACATTTCAGTTCAGCCCTGTCCTGACCTCTGAGCCAGCCTCTTTCTCCCTCCAAGCTTCCCATTCCCATGAGTCTCTGTGGGTACAGGGTTTCTATTTGACCAGAGACCCTTCCCATCTTTTGTGTCATCAGAGTCCTTGTTTTTCATGCATTTATAGACAGCTAAGAGGAGTCTGGGAAACAAGCAGGAGAAAATGAAAGTAATCCCTTATGTGAAGAAATCCAGTATAAGTGGCCTGCTGAAACCACCTGGGAGGCTCTGTATGATGGCAATGTTAAAAGTGCTGGGTAAAACATGCCTGAGCAGGGCACAGGCTATAAGGGGGAAGGTGGCACATTCCCCACCATTGCTGGTTTGGGGATGGTGGGCACAGCACATTAGGGACAGCAAACCTGCTCTGCCTCTGTATCAGGGAATGGCTTCGTAAACTGCACACACCTATGAAATCAAAACAGTGTCCTTCAGAGAGAAGAGACCCTTTTCAGCCCCAGTTGTGGTGCAGATTGCTGTCTTCGTCCAGCAAGGAAAAGTTCCTGCTGAAACAGGAAGAACAGGCTGCCTAGGGGCAGCTGACATCACTGCCTTGATGAGCTGTGTAACTCCAAGTGCCCCATACACTCAATAGTTAAAGACACTAGTTTCCCAAACTGGAGAAGTTACAAGTGAAACTGAGTGTAAAAAATTGTTAGGGAGAAGCACATATTAAATGGCCAAAAAGCCCTTACTTCCCAGTAAAGGAGCTGAATAATATTAGTGAAAAGCACATTCTCTTTCAGCAGAAGAATGAAGGCAAGAATAATGAATTAAAAAGCAATATGCAACATATGGCAAAAAGGAGGAGGTAATAAAAATCTATATAAATAAGAGTTTATGAGGTGTAGAAAATTGATAAAGGATACTAAAGACATCAGAAAAAACTTCATGGCTGGTCAGACTTTGTTTAAGAAGAAGGATTTTCTTGAAAACATATAAATATTAGCAGAAAAATTATCAATGCCATAGACTCATTACTAGCTGAAGACAACCCAGTCATTAATAACAATGAAGAAAACCCCCAAACTGTTCAACAATTATTTCTGCTCTCTATTTGGAATAATGCATTTTCTGACACATTACTAATTAAGAAAAATATTGAACAATTTTCACTAGGGTTAACCCATTTTTTCAGTTCCAAGGTCCACAAAACTGGCCCACATGAGTCAATGCAGGATATTTTTAGTTTGTGTATGTAAATTCTTTATATTAATATTTTTAATAATGGGGGCATTCTCATAGTTCAATGTCAATACTGTGTAAAAATTCAGGAATAAATGAAACCATGCATGTAAATATAGTCCAGTTTACTTGATATCAATATCAGACGAAGTATTGGAGAAATTAATGGAAAATTTAATTAATAAGGAGTGATAAGAGAGGCGTATAATTAACAAGGCCATACTGAGAAGGAGTTTGTGATTTCAGCCTGACCACCTGAGGTGGGAAGCGTGGTTACTAGAGGGTAACCAGGCAGGACCAATCTATTCAGTGCACAAGGCTCGAGCATGCAGGAGACCCAGGACCAGCACAACAAAAACCAGCATGCTGCTTCCCTTCATCCAAGACAGATTCTGTGATTCCTGTCTCCAGTTGTCCCCTAACCCTGCAAGGGGTGAATAACGGCCCCCAGCCAGGATCACACAGTGATAGGAGGCAGTAAGGAAAAGCTTCAGGAGCCAGGAACAGAGTCTGAAATGATTTCCAGATTGGAAGGTGGAGGAGCCTGGTGGCTCCCAGTGGCAGGGGTAGCCCAGACGGCCAATGCATGCACGAGGGCTGGGGCTATAACAAAATGCAGGACACCGAGACAGGGACAGGGGGTCAGTGAGACAGGAGTAAAAGCAGCAGAAAGGCAGTGGGAGCTGGGGGGAGGAATGAAGAAAGTGTGAATTTGTCAACAAGGGAGCATTTTCTGAAAGAGCTGCATCCTGGGCAAGAGATGAGACAGGCTCCCGTGGACAGACCGTCGGGTCTTGTTCTGTGGTCCACTTCATTGTCACATGTCCCATGCATGGTCTTCGTAAGAAAGGCAAGCTTTCAACATTGACCAATGAATCTCAAATGACTTTTCTGTTTTAATTTGTTGTTCTTTAACACAGAAAAGTCATTCAGGTAAATAAATAAGGTGGTTGTGCAGAAAGTTGTGAAGCCAAAAATGAAATGGGGGCAGGAAGCAGGCCAGTGTAGGTGCTTCAGGAAAGGAAGGGAACAACTAGGCTGTGGGATGTTCAGCTGGAAAAAACATAAAAAAAGGAAAAGAAGGAGAGGGGCATGTGATATATGCTTTAGAGACTTCATCAAATGCCCTTAACCAGCTTTCGTGAAATGATGAGTGTGTGGCTGAACTACCCTTTCAAAGGAGTGCTCCAGCAGATTGGAGGAGAATAAAATGAAGGGTCATTTTTCTCTTAGAGCTCTTGAATTCCTTTCTTTTACTGAATCAGTGAATAGCAGATTTTGCTTATCAAAGGTCCAGGTTCCTTTGGAGCTGTTTGATGGTGAGCCATATTATGCCTTGACTTCCATCCCAGGCAACCCACCAAGTTCAATGGCATCTTGTGGAGAGTAAAGCAGGACAGACTTTAGCTTGATGTTCCTAACAGTGTTGTGGCTGCTAATGAAGCATGACCTGATCTGGTACATGTTCAGACACTGCTGCCAGAGCCTGCAGTGGAATAAAATGTCTTTAATGTGAAGATGCAAGTGATTTGTCAGTACATCATATATACAGGAAAGTAGAACAAGTTTTCTCTTCTGTTTGGTTTTGTTCCCATTGAGGAGTTGCTCGGACAAAACATGCAACTAATAATTTGGGCATTTTAGCCAGTGAAAAGGTTTCTTTTCCCCCCTGTTCCTGCCCCACCCAAAAGTAAAGGAGCTGATTACCCTGTTAGATAACAGTGGCAAGTTTTAAGACTCCTGTAAAATAAAGGATAGGAATGTTGCTTTTATAAGGAAGAATTGCAGAACTGGAAATGATCCATATTTGGGACATGAATGCAAGCTGTTATGCAGATCAAAGTATCTATTTGAAGCTGAATTACTCAACAGCATCTATCTATGCCTCTTCAACACCTGCAGATTAGCAATGTAATCATGTGGAGGTTGCTATAGCTACATCTCTAGAGCAGGTGGAGTTCTTCATCTCTTGGAGCATTATGTTCATTCTTTGCAAATAAACCATGTAAGAGTATATTTAAAATGCCACCCTAGTGGCATAAGCTCCTGTCTCTTGCTGACAATGTCATGTCTGATCTGTCCTTACCCTATTAGTACCGATTGTTTTCTCTAGAAACAATGTCACTACCATTTGAGCATCAAGCCTACCCTGTAAATACACATGAACAAACACCAGGGCATTACCAACCCAGACCTAGTAAGGTCATAAAGCAAGTGCTTGAGTTCAAGCTGAGGAGGACTGCTCAAGTACAGCTAGCAAATGTGTAGGCTTGCCTTGGGGCTGATGGCATGTAAGACTATAAGCTGGAGCTAAATACAGCACCTAGTGAAACTACCAGCCTTCAGCAACAACACTTTCTAGGGCCTGACAAATGCTCAAACAGCAGGATTGCTGTTGTCAGCTGGTTGTTTGCCTAAGTCTCTTTCAGAAGAAGGGCTCTAATCACTCTGTTTTGGGTTTTTTTGTTTGTTTTATTTTTTTTTGCAGGGAATACTTCAACCTTCTTGTTTGGGTTCCTCTACTGTTTACTGTAGCAAAGGGCTGTCCAGATGACCTTTCCTTCTAGCTGTCTTTCTGTAGTGATTGGCATATGCTGTAACCCTTAACCCTCTGCCAGTCAAGATCACAACATGCTAACCTGCATGAAAACTCAATAGCAATCCCTGTGCAAAATGCTGATAGTCTAAAAGAAGAGCCCCAAAAAGTAGGGAAAAAAAAGTGACAAGAAGCTAAGAAGAGAAAGTACCAAAGAGTAGATAAAAAAATCATGTTGCTTTGACTTGTCTAATTTCGTCATTCTCCTTGTTTGTCTTTTGCTGTAGCTCCGTACCAAGTGCAAGATTTCATTCCCCAGTGAAGGTAGGGAAGGAGAGATTTCTTAGTAAAAATTGACAACAGCAACAACAACAGAGCATGTTCTCCCTCCGTGGCTAATTTTAATTATTAGACTAGAAAGCTGAGTATCAGAAAATTCTCCAAACATAACATTACTTCAGTAGCTTTTCAATAGAAAACTCCAGTTTTCCCCAGAAAGCTGATGCTATTGAAAAGGTATTTAGCAAAATAGTAGAAATTTCTGCCAGTGCACAACTTTGTTCTCAGCGCTGGTCTGTTTCCACTTACTTCTTATCCCCCCAGTTGTCCCTTAAGTCATGTCTTTGATACACTGACTTTTAAATTTTTTACAAATTACTGAAATATGGATGCTCCTCAGAGCCTACTAACTTTTGTTTGTCCAAAAAGCAGTGCTGTAAAATTTATTTCTATAAATGCAGGCAGATAAAAATATACCGTGTTTTTTTGAGAGAAATCCATCTGCAGGTCAATTGGTGCATTACATCATAGAATCATAGAATCACAGAATTGTGAAACTGTAGAGTCATTTAGGTCAGAAAAGACCTTTGTTTGTCTCTCTATCTTCAGGCTGTTTCCTTTCTGCCAGTTTCTTCTACGTGTTCTCCAGGCTGCAGGTACTGGTGACAATAACAAAGAGGCCCCTCATTAGGAGAGAGGCTGTTTAGTGACGGCCTTTCCATTTACTTCAGGAATAGCTGTTGAAAAAGGTGAGCCAGACAAAGGCAGCACAGGGAAAATCACATAGCCTTGCCTTTCTTCTGATGCTGTCGTGGTCATAACCAGCAATCAAAATGTTGCCAAACCCAGCAGTGTGCATTCTGGCTTTGAAAAGGGTATGACTTTAAAACCTAGAGGTGAAGCCAGCAACAGCACCTGTGCTGTGAGAAATGGCTCCTCCTATGTAGGTGCCGAATTCCCATCAGGACTGAACCATTACGGAGCAGGAATTAAGCTCTGGTAAATGTAAGACTTGGAAGAGGTGTGCCCAATGGACAACTGTTTGTTTTTTATTAAAGCTCCATGTCCAGGATTATTTTTTTCTCTTTGAGTTTTTTCTCTAAGGTCTATTAAAATTTGTAAACTGTTAAGTTTGTACTACAGCAAATTGAGAGTAACATTTGTTCACGATTTAGCTGCCAGGAACTTGATTTTGATTTTTGTGGCCTGCCTGAAAAACAAAAGGCACACACAAACTTGCATGACCAAGGTTTTCAAAAGCAATTGGCAATGTAGGCGACTGTATTTCCCCACCCTGAGACTCCTGCAGTAAACCTCCTTCCCTGAAACTGGGCCTTCCTTAAGATATCTCCAATCAAGCAAACAGAAGGCATTCCCCATATCATTAGTCAATTTTAACACAAGCCACCCGCACCATCAAAAGTGAAGAACATGGTCCCAATAATTGCCACTGTGCTTCAACTGCCATGGGCACCTGCAGAACTTTTTCTGAGGTGGAAAAAATCCTGCTGGGAAGTCTCCTGGATGACTTTGTTACAGAGAAAATAAAAGAAAGTCAGGCCATTTGAAGTGGTAGCAATCAGTACTCAAGCTGAGACAGAATCTTCTTTTTTTTTTTTTTTTTCTGAAAGGATTGCAAAGGGAAGAGCAAGGCCCACAAAACATGGCATCTGTTTCTTTTGAGGGGGAGCAGAGTGGGAGGAGGAAGCTGAACTCCATCCCTCAGTACAGCACTGTGCTCACAGCCCCCTAACTGGGCTTGGCCAGGGACACAGCCTGTGCTGAGCTGAGCCCTGCCCTAGGGGTCCATCAGTGGCAGCGTGGTCCCATGCCAGCCTGGTGCATGCACCCTGGCTGCAGGTGGGAGCCCCAGGCACACTGCCCAGCCCCTCACTGCTGGTGCAATTCAGAGGCCAAAGAGCTGCAGTGGGTCACCCACAATCTGCAGCACAGCTTCCTTTCTACTCCCATTGCTATGGAAATTGTTTCTGGAGGCAACCCTAATTTTCTTTTCATCAATCAGTTAGGGGCAGGCTTTGCACTGGGCTGTTTGTTTTCCCAGCACTGCTCCATTTGATATTATTTTCTCCATGAGAAATTAACCACAGCTGGACCTGTCTGAAATTGCTAAGATTTCTCTTATATAAAGTGAAGAAAAAGACAGAATAAGCATGAGAAGCAGGAATAAGTAAATACATTGATATTTCATAGGGGAAAGAGTGGGAATTGCAGAGACCTGACAGATGCCAAGGGAAGAGGATGTCCTCTGATTGCCTGTCTGGTCAGGTCTCACCATCTCCCAGGGTCAGGCAGGCTAACAGTGTGGTGCAAAATCCATAGCTCCTGGGTGTATTAGTGGTGACACTTCTTGTTATGCTGAGCTATGTAACCAGCCAGGAGCTTTCTGGAAAAGTCCAGTTGTGAGGTGGTCCCTTACCCCTTTACCACAGGCTCATTCAAGCCAAGACTCCCATGTTCTACGTAAGGACATGTCCTCTCAGGGAATAAGAAAAGGGGGGGTGGGTGAAGTTCTTTTTTTTTCTACTATAAAAGTCTGGTACAAGGAGCTTTGAAATTCTCACATTGAGCTCCCTTAGTTCAAACAAACTTGTTTCACATTTTCCCTCTGCCTTCTCCCATCTTCTATGTTTCTTTGCTGCAACAATCTCCCATAACACATTAACAGATTAAAAATAACCTTCTGCCACCCTTCATCTACTTTGGCCAATTTAAAACTAGACAAACTACCCCAGGCACTGTGGAGTAGAGGAAGCAATGTGTGCACATGTGCGTGCATATGAGCTCTGACCTAAAGGGAACAACTTTAATAGTAAGAGGCAAGAGGTTATTTTTATTTCCAAGATGTCTGATTTTGCACCTCCCTTTTCTGCTGGTTCTTTTTTCTACTTCTGCTAAGACAATCAGCCAAAGGTCTAGAAAAGAAGTAATTATAGTTATTGTGTGACAGGAACAATGATTCATGAACAACCGGATGCAAAAAGAACCCGTCAACACATTCATCTTTGCTGAAGTGATCAGGTCCTAATGATTAGAGCTGAGCGAGCAGAGGAGAGAGAGAGAGATGCATTGAAAGGCAGAGCTGTGTTTTGAGTTGGCCCTGGGTGCAGATATTTCTCAAAGAGTTGTGTGAAAATGGCTGTTAGCTGCCATCCTGCACACCCCACCTCCGTATGAAGTATTTTGAGGAGACCTTTGGTTGAGAAGTGTCATCAGGGGAGTGAGCACAGCATCACGTGCAGAAGCAGTTACAGTCCTAAAGCAAGTGCAACCTGTTCAATGCCTGCATGTGCTTGCAAGGAAAGATGTAAGGAATCCAAGGAATACAGGGGTTTGGAACTGCATCTTAATATTATGGGTGTTCTTGCAAAATTGTAGTAACTGCAATGCCTTTATGAGCAGGATGAGATTGGACAAGAGCAAAAATCTTGTGGGTTATGGGCGAAAGAGATGCTGTGATCTGTGTCTTCTGTCCACCCAGCAACTGAATGGCTCAGCATACCTGACGTTTGGCTGTGTGGAGGGCAGAGTGGGAAACTGGACAAGAACAACCCCAGCACCCTGTTGATACAAAACACCCACCTGTAGGAAGGGATAGCTGGGCCATGTAGGTGGGCAACTGCCATCCCAGCTGACGGTCACTGCAGATTTTCTCCTGTGACAGAGCTCAGTATTCTCTTCCACAAGTTGTCTTTTCAACATCTCCAAAAACTTGGACATGGGACTTGGAGGCATAACGAGGATATTTGCTGATGAAAGCAAATTGGGAGAAGCTGTTGAGTACCTCAGAGGCAGAGAGACCCTGCAGAGAGACCTCGACAAATCAGAGGGTTGGGTAATCACCAACTGTATGAAGCACAACAAGGGAACATGTTGGATTCTGCACCTGGGATGGAGCAGCCCTGGATGTACGGAGACACTGGGGAAGGAGATGCTGGGCAGCAGTGCCATGGAGAGGGACCTGGGCGTCATGGTCAATGGCAAGTTGAACATGAGCCAGCAGTGCCCTGGCAGCCAGGAGGGCCAAGCATGGCCTGGAGGGCATCAGGCACAGCATGGCCAGTGGGGACAGGGAGGGGATTGTCCTGCTCTGTGCTGGGGTGGCCTCACCTCCAGTGCTGGGGGCTGGTTTGGGTGCCACAATATGAGAAAGACATTGAACAATTAGAGAGTGTCCAAAGCAGAGCCACAAGCATGGTGAAGGGCCTTGAGGGGAAGCTGAATGAGGAGCAGCTGAGGTCACTTGGTCTGGAGGAGACTGAGGGGAGACCTCACTGCAGTTACAACTTTCTCGTAAGCGGAAGAGGAGGGGACAGGCACTGATCTCTTCTCTGTGGTGATCAGTGGCAGGACCCAAAGGCCTGAAGCTGTATCAGGGAAGGTTTAGGTTGGATATTAGGAAAAGCTTCTTCACCCAGAGGGTGGTTGGGCCATGGAACAGGCTCCCCAGGAGAGTGGTCACAGCACCAAGATTGACAGAGTTCAAGAAGTGTTTAGACACTGCTCTCAGGCACAGACTCTTGGGGTGTCCTGTGCAAAGTCAGAAATTAGATTTCAATGATCCTTGTCCAATTAAGGGTCCTTTCCAATTAGTGATATTCTATGATTCACACAAAATGTTTTGTGTAGTAACTTAAGATACACAAATCCTTCAGCAAGGATTTGGAACATATTTTTCTAAAATATTTAATAATTTGCTTCAAAGATCATTTGTGATGGTTATTAAGCAGTGTTAAACAGGTTCAATCAATCTATAAATTGGGCTGGATGACAAAATATAGAAATTTCTGGGTAACCAGGGCTGACACAAAATCTGTTTCCCCACTGTTCTCCCTTGAGAACATGCAAAAATCAATAGCTCAGAAAGCCCTTCAATGCCTCTGTCACCACATGAACTCTATTTTTTCCCAGCTGCTACTCATTTACCTACCAAGGCAAACAGATGCTTCCTGAGGTTTGCTGCCAATATTGTGTCATCAAAGGTGAACTGGTGTCAAGACACAGCAGAGTTTGTGCTGAAAGACTGAGCTTGTTCAGAAGCCATGGTTTGCTTCCCCCAATCTTCACACACATCTGTACTTATCCATGCATGTACACATAGCTAAAAGAGCACCTGTTATTGGGAGAACCATCTCTGCAAACTGGTGCATCTTGTCTGCTTCCCTCAGTCCACAACTTCAGCCTCCCTCCCTCCGTGAGGTGCATCAAATTTCAGGGTAGGCCAAAAAATGCTATTAATTTGGGCCTATCCAAGAACTGAACTTCATTGCAGAAGCATCTCTGCCCAACCTGTAAAGTGAGGAGGTTTGGAGGACTTCTTTCTCCTCTGACTTTGTATAGAGCTGTTCATTGCATGTGGAAAAATACAATATCTTGTTACACAAGTCCTGGGGCACTCATCTCTCTCATGCTGCTGCATGGCTGCATGTTTGGCGTAAATCAAGGACTCTAGGGCCCTGGTGTCTGTCTTGTTTGCTGCATAAAGCTTTTAATGATATATTTAGGATTGTTATTATTTTTGTTACCTTCATCTGAATTTGAAAACATTTTCTGGCAATGGAATATTGAATAAAAACTTTGAGACTGATGGACTTGGTTGCTTTTGTGAGGGGAAGTAAGGACATTTCAGCTCTTAAAATTGTGCTTAAGATCCCCTAGTTAGTTAGCTGGAAATTTTCTTTCAGATTTAAGTACTCTTCAGGATGGAATTAAAATTGTACTTTTCAAATTTAGTGCACATTAGGACTTGTATATTCTCCACTGGTACACTAGTTGGGGGAAGATGCTCGTTAATATCTGTTGTTTTCTTACTAACAATAATTCTTAAGGTCTGTTCCATGAATACTTTGTGCAAAATGCTTAGTGGTAATTCCCTCAGAGCACTAAGGATTATTAGGTAACAAGAGAAAACAATTACAGCTTTGCCTTTTTTTTGTTTGCTTTGCCAAATCATTCAGCAAAAAAAACCAAAAAAACCCCAACATCAAGACAGTAGCAGTCATCTCTCATTCGCCACTCTGCAGCCCTGAACCAATAACTCCCATCTTTCCTGTGTGTAGGGATAAATTATTCCATGCTATTATAAATTCTTTCAAAATTAGGCATTTCACTTTGTGCATGAAAATTTTGACATAATGTTTCTCAGCTTTCAGCATTACTGAGCAACAGCTGGAGTTCCCAGCAACATTGCTTTGGACTGCCCTGCTTGCAGGGGGAAGGAGGTGGGGAAGGAACTTCCTACCTGGATACCTTGGATGGGAGGTGACTGCTGTGGGTGGGACAATGCAGGTGACATTCCCACTCTCCCACAGCTTTCCTTCAGCTTGACTGGAGTCAGAGCAAACCTCGTGTCTGTGCCCACAGGTCACACTGCCATCCTGGGGATCACTTCTCCTGCATAAACCAGAGGTTTCTTCCTGGTGGGCACTCTCATGCTCTCCAGCAAGCAGCCTGGACTCAGGACACTTTTTCCACTGGTTGGATACCAGCTGATTGGCACAGGACTCCTGGGGCACTGGAGAGTCAGATGATGAAATGCCTAACCCTTCACTGCTCACAGTCTCATGCTGCTTCCTCCTTGCCATAATGCTCCCACACTGACATCCATTTACTTATCTAACCACGGGATAACTTTTTTGTCTGTTGTTTTCCTAAGCTGCTGTGGGATTTGTTTCCAGTAGGCGTATTTCTTGATTAATGATCTTTCTGTTAACACTTGCTCATATTGCATATGGGATCTTCTTGGGTTATCTAAATGCACAAAATACTTAAAACAGTATTTTTTTTCTCAGCTCATCTCTGCTTTTAATAACACAATTTATTTCTCCCTCCTCCAAAGAAAAAAAAAGAGCATTTTTCAGCTTGCCTTAACTCATGCTGAATGTTATTTGTGATTCATGTTATCACCTTGTGCAATATTCTCAGAAAACAGAGCATGGACAGGCTCTGTCAGGAAGGGTTTTGTAATGTATTTGTCATTTCTTTTCTGTATAGATTAAGGGCTAAATATTTTGATGGTAGATGAATCTGTAGACCCCATCTCTTTGAAATCACAGCAGCTATTCAAAAGAGAGAAGCTGTTTTTCTTTCAACCAATGATAGCAGCACTTTCCTGGATACAAGTTGAAAAATATTTACATCAGTTTAAATGAGCAGTGTGTAACTATAAATAAAGAACACAGGTAATGAAGTGTTATCATTGAAGTTGAAATTAAAATTGAATCCTGCCAAAACCTAAACACAGATCATGACAGAAAAATCCAATACTGTTTGGTGGTTTTTTTTGTTTGGAGCTGCTGTAATTATAGACTAGGTAAAGGAAAAAAGATTATACAGCAGGCATAATTTGTAGTTATTTCAGTAACATTTCTGATGCAATGCCATGAAAAGAATGATTACCTGTTCATGGCATCTTAATGTGCATCTACAGCCTGGCCCACTGAGGTGCCATAGGCAGCACTTGCCTCTTAACCTGAGTGATGTCACAGACTGTGTGACCATGGGCCTGTTTCCAAAGGGGGTGCACTGGTGTCCACTGGATGACTCCTGCTAGGGTTGTCCCTGACCCTGGTGCCCTGCAGCTTGATGCCCCTGCCCAGGAGAGCCTCTGATGTAAGATAAATTAAGAAACCCTAAGGGCAGAGGTATGTGTTCACTATCCTTAATTCCAAGACATCCATCTCAGAGTAAGTTATTTTGTTGACAGGGTTTGGTTTAAGCACTGTGTCCTCCACTGTCAGAGCAGGAAAAGATTTGCACCCATTAGAAACACAGAACATTGTGGAAGAATGCAGGTGGGCTCAGAAAGGCCCTCAGAGATGTTCATGCCAAAATGGAAAGCATTCCCTTTTAGTTACCAACAGTGAAGTCTGTTCTTGCCTTTCTGAAAAGCAAGGCTCCAGGCAACTTCTTGTACTTCAATAGCTGAAAATAAAGCCTTAAAAAAGAACATGTCAGGGAATTAAATGAGAACCACAAATTTAGGAGGAATAGTGATTACCCAGGAGAATACTGAGGTGCAATGTATAGAAAAGAGGGGATTTGAGACAGAGTTAAGTGAGTTACTGGTCCCATCCATAACATCTGTTATAGTCTTGGCTGCTGGGTATTTACTTTCAAGAAATCAGCTTCCACTGCCGTCTGCTGAGGAGTCCTAAATCAGGTGTGCAGGCACAATTACTGAAAATGAATCTGTCAGAGCAAATCTCAGGTAATCAAGGAATCCTGATTGGGCTTCCCTCCTGTACCCTTCTTTGCTTTAGGGATAACCTAAACCAGTGTTCCTCAAACCTGATGGGAATAAGCAACACAGGTACAAGGTAGACTTACTAAGAAGGCTGAAACTTTAAAACATTGACCACAAGCTGATAATGGCATCTGGGAGTCAGCCATTCACAGGCCATGTCAAATGGTGCTGCGTTTGTATTGCCAGTAAAAGAATTGGGGTTGTTTTAGTGCCAAACAGCAGACATAACCTGATGCCATTTTCAGAAGTACCAGCAGCCCCTTGTGGACAACCCATGCCCAGAACTTCTTACACCTTCATGCAATAGCAGGTATTTGTTCTGGCATGGGTTCAGTACACAGTGCCTGAAAGCTAATTTGTAAAGTGCATATTCCTGAGGAATGGAATGAGACTCTCATTTTCTCCTCTGAGCTCAGTCCAAGGACTTGGGTCTCTGAGAAAAAATGTCTTTTTTTCATTAACTAGACCTCTGTTTATCTGTGCCTTTCTTATTATAGATGGTATTCCCTCCAGATGGGATTGTCCTTTTTCCTTGATCTATACATATTTGTGTAGGAAATTGCTCATGAATATTAAAAGGCTATGGACAATGTCAGGAAATGAGTATGTAAACATCTCTGGTTTTCAGATATATTTTGGGTGGTTTTGTTTTTTTGTTATGGTGATCTTGTTTATTTGTTTTTTAATTAAAACTTTGCTTGATGGACTGCTGTTGACTGAAGTTTGCAGCATGTTCTTGCTTCAGTCCCTGCTCTGCACAGCAAAGACACATGAGCCATGGCTCCTGATTAACTCCAGGCAAAAGCTTCAGAGCTCTCCTGAAAGGGGACAAACTCTTATTCAGAGCAATGATTTCTGTACTGTCCCTTCTGTGAAGCAGGCAGAAAAAAACCCAGGTATTTCCTTCTCACAGCCTCTGTCAGAATTACTCAGAACACCTTTGCTCCCAATGGATGCACAACTCAGATGAAAATGTTCTCCCAAATTTGCCCTAAACCAGAACACAAACAAACAAACAAACAAACAAACCCCCCCCCACCCCAAATATTTTCTTTAAAAAAACAGTTGAAAATATTTTCCAGACCTAAACTTTTATGTTAACATTTTCAGTTTGTTTGGTTTTTTTAAATCTTCTATCTTTTTATTCAAGTTTGGGCAAGGGGAAAAATTTAAAATCCAATGGTTACATTTCATGTAAAAAAGAGTGTATTTTTCTTGGGATTTTTTTTTAAGTCCTATTTCAGCTTCCAATTATTTTTCCAAATATTTTTATTCCCCTCTGTACTCAGGTCATTTGATTTATATGAGGCAATGCTGTGTTTAACCTTACTAGCGCTGAAAGCAATAAAATATGAAATGGATAGGTGAAAAGGGATAGCAAATCCCAATTGCAGAATTACCTGGCATGTTCTGAGTCATGGGAAGATGTTAACAAAATAAAATTTACTTAATACTGATGAATGTGACAGTACTGCACCTGGAGAGGAATAACAATAATCAACACAAATATTTAGGAAACATTATTATAGAAAAATACCTGGGGGTTGTAGTAAGCAATGAAAAGAGTTCCCATTGTGAGGAAAGCAATCACTGTCCCGAGGGGTACAAAGAGAGATCTGCCATGTGACAAAAAGGGAGTGATGGCTGCAGCATTACGCAGTCTGGGTAAGGCTGGAGCACAGCACATATTTTAAAGCCTCCCTTTCTAGAAAGGACAGTGAAAAGTGACAGAGGACCTGAGGGTGGGCAACAGGTATGGTGAAGGGAACTACAGGGTGGGGTGTGGGGTGTGGCAGAAAGCAATTCACAGGACAAGAGGGAGACTAGCTCTGGGATGAACACTTGTATTTGTGTGCTGCCGGGATGGACCTTCCCTGCAGCAGAGATGGAGGAAGGGCATTGGATTAAAAGTGGAACAATCCCATTTAGATACAAGAGACATGACTGTATAATAAGGGCTATTAAACACGTAATAGAATAAGCTGACTGATGAGCTGAACATGATGCAGCTGAACATGACTCACGATTGGTAGAAGGTTTCCAAGGCGAGGTTGGAAAATGTAGCAGTGGGATTACTGTAGAAGAGGCCTCTCAGCATCATCTGAGCACAGCTGATCTAAAAGCTCCTCTGCTGTCATTTTCATTTGCCATTCTGGGATCTCATAGGCTGCAAACAAAATTACTCCACACACAGCAGAAGAGCTTTATTAATTAAATCCATCTGCCAAATGTGATAAGCCTAGAGTGTGATTGGGACAAAAGTTCCAGCCCTGCAAGCCTCACCATTGCTGTCCCATCTGCTTTACAAGCATTTGCAAGTGCAGGTCCAGAAGCTGGAGGCGCTGCGTTCAGAGTCATCCGCAGAGGTGGCTTTTACCTCACGCATTTCCAAAGACGGCTGGCACAGCTCCTGCCTATTTTAAAATGTTTGCTTCTGGAATTTGCAATGCTTGTACCAGTTAAATACTAAATTATCATAAATGTAATTTACATGTTTCCCAAATAAGGGAATGCAAGCGGAGAAGAGCTTTTCTGAATGTTCATATTTCCAAATTAAAGGAATGTAAATGAGCCTGCTGTTCAATTCAGTGTGTAATGTGTTATTTCACGGTTGTCTCCTTGATATTACAGTCCCCCTTTGCATTAGGCAATGTCATATCCCACCCAAATCACCGTGAGATAAAGATGTTCCCCTTTAATGTAATAAAGGACAATGACAATATTCCAACAGAGAAAAGAGCATGCATTCTGGTTTGTATAAATGCACCATCTCCCACTGGAAATACTCCACCTTGTCCCCTCCACCACAATGTGCAGTGTTGTGCAGCACCTTTCAACAAAAAGCCCTTTGTGGCAAGGCTCCCACTGGCTTTTCATCCTTCCCTCAGCACCCCACACCCTTCTGAGGAAGCAGCTACTTCAGAGCTTCAGATGGACTGGTCTGGCTCCTGACAGCACAGGTGTGATGTGCTGAGGAGCTCTGACTCCTTCCTGCCAGAGGATTTCTGCTCTGCTTGTTTTCCTCCTGTTCTTAAAGCCAAGGAGAGGGAAATTACAGGATGGCTCAACATTCATTCATTCATTAGGTCCTGGTGACAGCTGTTCCCTCCCTCTCCTGTTATCTTTAAAGGAAGAGCTGGCACTCTGTGTAGCGTGGTTAAAGGGACAGTGGGAGGAGATTGATTTGTTAGACTTTAAGTCAATCATAGCTTAGTCTGGACAACCATAAAACATCTTTACTTCTACCAATAGGTGAAATTTATAGTGCTGCTTACTGCAAAGTGAAATGCTCCCACAGGGTGAGGGAAAATCCTGAGAGTTTCTTATTCAAGGAGGAATATGGTGCTCCTTGCTCTTCTCTCCCCAGATTTACTTCCAGCAGCCAGCCAAGTGCATCTGTTTTGGTGACAGCCCTTTGGTGGTGTAGGGAAGCAGAGAGCACATTCCCAAGTTGTCGTGGTTTAGGGATAGGGGGATCTTACCCTTTCCTGTTCAGGCAGGGCTTCTTCTGTCCCTGCCATGATCTCAAGTTATTCCTGGGAGGCTGAGGACAGCCCAGGCAGCTGCTGTGGCCAATTCCTCAGCTCTCTGAGATGCTGGATCTCTTGGGGTGCACACAGCACCAGAGCTTTGCAGCTGCCCCTCCTGCCTGCCACCAGTATGCCATGGTCACCTCCCTGCTTGGACCTGAGTAAAAGTGGGAGAGGAGCCTCAGGTGCCCTTTGTGTTACAGCTGCTGATGTCCTCCTGCTGTTTGCACTGTGCCTCAGACAGAGATTTCTCCTGGTGGATCCACCATCCTCCTTTCTCAGCTGGGATGCACATGTCCTTCTGAAAGGGAGACCCAGAGCACTGGCTCCTTGTGCCCTGTGGAGTGCTGCCAGAGGACAAGTTTTGGGAGGAAGGGTGACTTCCTCACCAAAGAGTATAAACAGCATCCAGGGCATGAAAACTTAGGAAGTCCTACATAATTTCCTTCAATTCCTGACATCACAGGTAAGCTGTAAAAGCCATTTTCCTGGAAGAAGATACGTGGCCACTAGAGTATTTCAGCTGGATGATAGCCTCTTGCTGTTCCCAGGAGCTTTTAAACTGAGCTGGTGTAGGAGTGGCTCAACACGGGGGAGCTGACCACCTCCCAGGTGTCAGCAGAAGCAGGCTCAGGACAAAGTGATCCCATTACACGAGATCTCTCTCACTTTCTAATATTTGCTTTGCCTACACAAGTGTTACTTTATCTAAACATAACTCCTGCATGTGATTTGGCCACAGCCTAAAGAGGCAAAAAATTGCTCAACACAGTGCTAACCAAATTGGGTTACCCTGATGTAATTGCAGCCCCCTGATACTTAAATTCATGTAGTCATCCAGAGTCACAGCACTGGATCTGAAAACACTCACTGCTGTTAATACTTCAGTTGTTCTCCACAGCCAAGTCTAAGGCAAAGTGCTGAATGTGCAAAACACTGGAAGCTTAGGTCTTACACACATCTCTGCCACAGGTTTCATGCTTATTATGATATCTTGTCTTTGGTCTCTGAGAAGATAATGCTACGATGATGACTTGGGGGTCCGCAGGTTGCTAAAATAATTTTTTCTGGCTGTAAAATTGTGATATGACAAATCAAGTCTTTCCTGGGAATATATCTGTCACAACAATTTCCGTGTGGCAGGCAAGTTTCTCGGGCCCAGGGGGAGATGTCCCATTTTGTCCGAGAGAGTGCTCAACCTCAGGTGGGGAGGAGTAAATGGAAAACATCTTAGTGCTCAATGTAAGGCAGCAGGGAGCTGGTACAAATTGTAATACAAAAGGAGAAATAGGTGAAGAGCCTCTGCCCTTCATCATGTCACTGGGACAGATGAAGGGGCAGCACATCCTCTTACAGAAGACGGCAGATCCAAACCAAACCTGCAAGAACTGAGAGGAGGATTCAGAAGTTTGGCTCTTTCCGTCTTCCATCCAACTGCTCAGTCACAAACACATGGAGCCTGGCCCATCCCTGTCAGTGTGAACATCTCCCACCACAGGAGTAAAATGACTGCAGGCAACACAGTAGTTAGGGCACATTTAAATGCAAGGCCTACTCTGGGCTTGAAGGCAAATCCCCCTCAGCTTGGATGTGCTTAACATATGGTGTGCTAACGGTCTCCTGGTTTTTATTAGCATTTTTGAAAGGCTGGATTTGCTTCTACTTCAGAATGGAAAAACCCTGATTTTTTAAAAATGAACTCATATCTGGTTAGCCCTTATTCTGATCAGCATGAAATGCCTTGAGAGTTATCGATTAAGAGCACTATATAGGAGGTATTATTTCTCAAATGCCCTGGAAGACTTAAGATTTTCTCCATATAGTCTAAAATTGTCATTAGTTTGCAAATTCAAAACACCAAATATTTCAGACAGAACAAAAGCAGTGCTCTTCAGCAAGTACTAATTTCACAGGAAGTTTTAACTTCCAAGATTTATCCATATTTTAGCATAAGTCTCATTTGCAGTTATTTCATGCAGTTTTCTGCTTGAAAAAACAGTCTTAGCTTTAGGAGATAGTATATCTTGTCAGCCTTCATAAGGCAAAAACTGTTAAAGCTATTACTTGGCTTAAATGCCTTGGAAGAGAATTTCTCCCCAAAGAAGTTTTGCAAAAACTTAAAAGAAAAATGGGAACTGAAGTTCAGAACGGAAATAATTTTGCAGCCTGAATTGCAGTGGAGGTGAACGGTATGGGCTAGAACATAAAATCCTTATTTCTGCTATTGCAATGCTGGAAGGCAGACGTTATTCACCAGAAAAGACGAAGATCATAAGCTCCAGCCAGTGAAAAAACAAAAGGACTGGTTTCTCAAGGTGGTTTTCTTTCATAAACAGCACTGTAATGGCCAAGTTATTCTGTAGTGCTGGCTGGCTGAGGCTCTCAATTGTTGCATTCCCCACGGCAGCACGAATACCACTGGACAATCAGGTTAAAGTGAGGAATTTTTAGTCTAACCCATGAGCCACCGTCCAGAAGCAGCACGTCCCAGCTGCAGCAGAGCCACCTTGAAAGTTGTCCTCCTACTGCTGTGAAGTGGCTGCAGGCCAAAAGGGATTAAATCTGCTGCCCCTCATTTTTCTAACAAAATGGAAATAAAGGTATCAAAACAGAAGTGTGTCCCAAGATCAATGCCTCCTGCTTTGAAAATAAACATCCCGGTTTCCCTTCTGAATTTACTGCATTTACCATTTACACAGCAGCAGGAGACCGTTATTGTGTGACAATGTTCTGCTCTACCGACATTACCTCTTAATTATATCTTCATTAAAACCAAATTAAAAAGCGGTCAGAAAAGTTAAGCCAACTGAATTGCCCATTTGGCTGAACACCCTGACACTTTTTTTAGAAAAGTGGTGCTGGCTCATGCAACAAAATGTTTAATGATCTGCCTCACTGCTGGGAAGTGTTGATTTTCACTTTAAATAGTGAACTTGCTGCTCAGTCACACCGCATTTGTTCTGAATGGACGCTGCTTAGCTAAATGCTGGCATGGCAGCACAGCTGGTTTAGCCCTTACCTGCAAGGTGATGAAGCTAGATTGGGTTTGCTGCTGCTGTCTCTTGACATCGTTTCTTCATTAAAGCTGCAGGCAGAAATAATCCATGCCCTGATGAGTACAGAAAGAACCAGGGAATTGCATTCCCCAACAGCAGTTAGTACCTCCCCTCTACTCTCCCTCCCCTGTGCTATGAGGAGGACAGTGAGGGTGCTGGGACAGACATCCACTCAGCCAGCCAGCTGTCCTGCTCCTGCAGGGAGAGGGCTGCCTGCCAGGCCAGCTGCAGCACTGCTCCCTGCAGCACACCCATGGCAGAAGGTGTCCTGGCACACACTGCCAGGACGGGGCAGTGACCCCTGACATAGACGAAGCTGGGCTGCCTCACACACCTTGCCTGCATGTTGGGGCAGACCAAGGGCAGCATGGCTCCTGTGGAAAGCTTTCAACCAACCCTCTGTGCTCCCTCCATGCAGACACCCTCTCTGTGCTTCGTGTGCTCTGGGGGTCGAGTGAGAGGACCCATGCCTCATGTCTGTGTCTGGCCATATTTGTGCCACAAACATCAGAGCAGAGCTCAGACATCCAGTCCTTCACTTCCCCAGTCTTTGAGAAGGGAATATCTTCTCCAAGAAGATATCCCAAGGCTGCAGCACCCCCTAACAAAAGTTCCTCTATGGCCTACAGCAGTCAGGCTCTTTGGGAATGACTTGTAGCATCCAGACCTATGAGCTCAGGCTTTGCCTGTCAGGTATATCCACGAGCCATCTGACAAATATCATCAGCCAGATGTACCAAGGAGACAGAGACAATCTCCATGAACCTACTGACACAGAAAAGGTGCCACAATTTCCAGTGCTCAGCAGACACACTCCCTATTACCCAGTGTTTCTGTCATCACAGTAGGGTGATCTCTAGGGAAGAATCAATTAATATCGAGGTATAATACAGGGAAAATACTTAGAGGGGAATGTGAATTTTCGAGGAGTTATTCTACATAAAGCTATGTAGGAAAGAAAAAAAAAATGTTTTGACCAGATAATAGAAATCAGACTCCTTATGGCACAGGTCTTCAAGCAGACCTTTTTTCTCAAGTGAAGAAAGCCAAAGGTGAAGTTTACCTGGAAACCAGCTCAATATCCTCCATACTTAGCAGCTTTGACAGCCAGAAGCACATGGGGACATGGGAATACTGGAATCATGGATCCCTTGGTTCCAGTGATCTGATATGCACTTGCAGCTGCAGTTTAAATAAGGGAAAAGATGTATTTTTGGTCTGAAAATTGAGAGCCAAAGAAGGAAGGATGTGGTAAACATGTCTGGCTTCCTTTTGTTCAGAGTTTGGAGGAAGGAAATTTTTAATGGCATTACATGGATGCTACAGGGCAGAGCAGGCAGAATAAAGAAACCTTGACCTTTCAGAAACCAGTTACCAGCTCTCCATTATACCTTTGAAAAGCAATCTAATATGAAATTTCCAAAGAGAATCAATGCTGGCACAAAAGTTGGGAGTCAGTGAGTGTACCACATATTTATGATGTCTGACATAAAAGAGAATCCCCTGCAGTTTGGAGCCCTCAGTTCAATCCCTCTTATTCCTCCACCTCTCAGATGTATAGATGGAAGGAAATTACTCCACCTGTAGTAAGGAAGACATCTTTAAAAGATGATGATCTGCCCAGGATGCAGTGGATGGATTGTGTTGCATCTGAGGTGTGGAAAATAATCGGAAGAAAAATGAGCACAAAGAGGAGGATACAAACCTTTTAATCAAGGAGTTATAATGAATCTCTTTGGTTTGGGTACTCTAACAGAGAGGAGAAACTGTCTGTGTTCAGCCAGGCCGTTGTTTCCTTAAGGGCTTTACCTTATATTTAGTAGCTGTATTTTATAGATAATTTGTGATGCTTCATTTTCAGTTCAAAACAAATGTGAATTAGAAGGAAAAAAGGCAGAGAGATTGAGAGGGAGAACACGTAGCAGAAATGAAGTTGATGTAACCATTTCCAGTCCTAAAACTGAGCAAGTAAGATAAGGATGTGGCTGGTTTAGTGATCACTGTAATCAGCACGATTGACTGCTTACAGATGACTAATTTTCAGTTCTAGGGAGGTAAATTGAGGCTTACATACTTCAGCTTTGTGCTGGCACTACAGGTAATGTAAGACAAATGAGCTGTGAACTCCTAATACCAAAGAAATTGTGTATTATAAGAGCGCACAAAATGTAGACTTGGAGTGACATTACAGAAATACAGATTTGGAATCAGATGAAGTTTTAAACAAACCTTGAGGTGAGTTTTCTTTCATTTTAGTTTTTACTCAGATCCATTCAGGCCCATCTGTATTTTAATCGAAAATGGTCATAACACTTTCATGAGTAAATGGAAAATGGATCTTGATAGATGGTCATTATATTTCATTTTGTTAACAGTTGAATAACCAACAAGAAGAATTAACTTAAAGCAGCAAGAGGTGAGGTTCTGAGAAAGAGAAATGAAGAGCAAGATAAAAGATTATTAAATTAAATGAACTAAAGCTGTGCTGGACATCCTAATTATAACATAAAGAGGAACAATGAGGCAGGGGACATGAGTATCGATGGATGTAGATAAATAGCACAGAGGAAGAAGAGAGCCTGGGAAGAGCTGAAGTTATTGTAGGAGGACAGAGGTGACACAAAGACAAGGTGCCTGTACAGAATATACTTCTCCTGTTCAAGAAGAATAAGGATGCAGGGAAGCAGAGAGACCTAGGGCTGGGTACAATCTCAGGGAGCGTGACTGCAGGAGCACTCAGAATGAGGCAAGTTGGAGGTAGGACCATGCAGTAGCAGAAGCTTGCAGAATCCTCTGACTAAAATAAAACATTACTGCTGTTTTTCTCCCTTTCCACACTGACATTGCAACCCCCTGACTAGGAGGGGTTTCCAGGTACATCCTAGTGAACAGAAGATACTCAGTTCTGTGCTGGATAGAAGCACCTCACATGAAAATACACCAATGTGTTTTTTACACTTTTCCTGAAAGAACTCCCTCAACATGAGTGCCAAACACAACTCTGCTAAAACCTAACAGCAGCATGTCCTAGAGAAACCTGAGCCTCCCTGCTGCTCAGCACTAACAGCCCCAGTAAAGCTGCATCTATATCGGTCGTCCAGGTGGCCCTTGCAGCTGGTTGTGTCAAGGAAAATCACCAATGAGTGCTGTTATTTACAGTCCCTGTTTTTCCAGGCAAAGTCTATTCTTAACCAAAAGCATTTCTTGTTACAAGATTACAAGAAAAGGGGACCCACCCACCCCCACTCCAGTCCCTCCCAGGTCCTCTCTGGCACAAGTCCTTGGCAGTGTGCTGTCAGCTAGGCTTTGCCACTGGTGAGCTGCAGAGGCACAAAAACCACGGTGGTTTTGACCTCTAAAACTCCCTTCCAGAAAGGGAAGGCATTGTGTGCTGCAACAATAACTGGGTGTTAGATCCCCACAAGGGAGTGAGAGACAGCCTGAAAAGGAGCACTGAAATAGTCAGGGCAGAGCAGGACTGGTGCACAGAGCAGGTCAGGGGTGGTGTACAGGATTGGAACAGAATCAAACAGACTAGCATGCCTTTGTCATACTGTTGTTGTCTATCATGACATGCTGAGGGCAAGAAATTATAGAGGAAAACAAGTTGAATGAGTGACCTGAGTGAGTCCATGCTGAGCTTCCAGTTCTATGAGAAGCCCTTCAGGAGTAGAAACAAAATCCATGGAAGAGAAGGGATGCAGAGAAGCAGAAAAGTAGTAAAAACAACACATAACAGTTACAGGTGAGATAAACTGAAACAATGAAGTGAAAAAGAAAAATGGAACAAAGTGATGTTTAATGACTCTACTTTCCAAGCTGAAAGGGCAGTGGAGTTTATACGCAGCTGGTGAGAAAAAACTTGAAATTTTTAGTACATCTTTATCATGGGATGGCTCAACAAAGTGTGGGGTTTTTTTCCTCTACTGTCTTTCTCCAAATCTTAAGCATGTCACTAAGCCATAGCCCCGAGGAAAAATAATTGGGTTGCACATGTCTAAATTTTAGCTGTTGTAAGCACTGAAGTTGCTAAAGTCAAAGGAATTTTTCCTCCAAAACATCCAATTCTTCATGAAGAGCAGCTTCCTTCCTACACTGGTTCTCTTCTGTTTTCACATGAGGTGTTTGAAGTATCACCATTTTAAATCAAAACCATTAGTACGTTAGTATCTTCACAGTGACAAATATCTACATTATCCACTTTCTTGAGGAAGGCATTGCAACCACGAGTTTTTCATGTCAAAGCTAATACAGTCACCCATGGATTGCATTACACTTGACAAAACAAACTAGATTAAAGGCTAGTATTTTTAGCTTTTTAAGAAACAAGGTTATCTTGAAAAGTATGGTGAAGTTGAGTGATGGAGTGATGGGACACCATCACGAGCAATTCTCCACACAGCGGGTGACTGAGATAACCACAGCTACTATTTATTTTACTTGTCTACACTGAGCATTTCACCTTTAAAAACTTCATGTGGAGAGCAGTGCATTCCTCATCCTTGGTGGATGGCCCATATCACAGCCACATCAGCATGCAGTAGCATCTCTGCTGCTTTCAAGGCTCAGCAGGGTGGCCTGCAGACTTTGGGCAGCTGAGGGCTGGGGCAGAAAATGGACTTTCCTTGGTATTGAACTTGTTTCAAGTGTGTGAACAAGTCCAGTTTCACTGGTAATGGAGACTCAGGGTTTAGGGCAGGTCCACAAAGAAACTCTCAATGCCTTGCTCCATATCAGCTATGTCTAACTCATGCAGACAGAGTGAAGTCAACAGCAGAGGAGACCCTATGGCGACATTTTATGTGTAAGGGACAAGCAGTCCTTAGTCCTTGGCTTATGATTGGAAGAGGAGTTGAAGAAACAGAATCCCACAGCCTGTCCAAGAATGAGAACAGCACAAATTTCTGCTTCGTAGACATACATTATACATACAAAGACAACTTACCTAAAATTTGACTAAGGTTAGAACTTTTTGCTCGTTATCCAACATAGAGAGATTCATGAGCTAAAATAATAAGATGTAATTTGCCTATATGTCGCTTCTAGGCCTTCTTTTTCCTGTTTCTACGTCATCCTGTATTTCCAAACCACAGGTCTTCCTATAACATTCCCATCCAGTACTTCCCATTTTTCAAGTCCACTGCACCCTGACTTCATGCATTGGTCCTTCACCATATCATGAGAATGCAAGTCCTACTGGGTTCCTCTAGGTTCACTGATAAAAGAACCTCTGCATTAGCTGGAGAAAGGACACCCAAGTGCCAATTTCCTCCTTTGATGCTGCTTCACAGGGCTTGAAGGAATTCAGCAGGACCCAGGCATTCAGATAATAGGCTGTGTTTTTCCTCTGTGATAGGCAGAGGCTTTTGGCTGTTAACAAATATGTTTGAAAATTAATCCAATGCTTTACATTTGCGTAAATATGATGTATTTTTAGCCTGGCTGGAACCAAACATCACTGCTTCCAGACAGAAGGAGCTATCATATTCCTGCAAGCATTTTTATTCCTACAGAATTAATTACAGCATCAAATCGAATTTGACTCTCCTCTGGCACCTGATTTGCAGCTGTAAGCCAGCAACTAGACATGATAACCCAAGTGAAGGCACAGAAGCCCAAGTACAGCTTGAGCCGATAAACAGAAACCTATGTTTTTGAGACTGTGTATCGCAGACAACAGCACTGTGCTCCCTTTGGCAAAGAAAATCATCCTGAGGAAGAATTTATCTAGTGACTGACAGGAAGCAGTGGGCTATGAGCCTAGAAGATAATATTTTGGCTGGCTCATTTCTTCTCCTCAGAAACTCTCTCCTGTAGAGCTCTGTGTGGCACAGCACTTACCAGGGTAACTGGTAATGAGGCTGCATTTTGATCTTGTTTATACTTTGTAGAGGCTTTCCCTGTATATAAATTTACTTTTATAGACTACAGAAGATGAGTACTCTCTGATCATTCAGTTAAAAAGGGTTTGCTTTTAATACAGAGTCTTCCTGTGCTGCTTACGTCATATTTGGTCAGGACCCACACTTTATATCTGGTTGCCTCAAAACATTTATGTTTTAAATATCCCCTCACCATTGTATTTGTTACACTTAGGTTCACTCTGAAACTAGAAGGTGAACCTTCCCACCTGCTCATTTTCAAATGTTTTTATCAGAGACCAGATTTTATGACCATGTTTGTGCCATGAGGAACCAGGAGAAAGGAACTAGACATGGAAGTGAACTCAGCCCAGGACTCCTGACAGTGCAAAGCATGCACTCCATTGTGCTGATCTTGCCCTTCATGAGAAATAAGGCTGGGCACTGCTCTACGGATGCAAGGCAGTACTGTCAGAGGTACATGACCTTCTCTTTGCTGATGAATGGTCGTTGACCAGAAAAAAGCAACTTTGCACAAAAACCCCACTTTCTAAATAAAACAGAGAGGTGGAAGTAAGTAGATATTCCTTGGCTGATCCATTACCTAGACCTAGGCTGATGAGAAAGCCATTGCAGCAGAGCCAAACAGAGATCTGGGCATGTGTTTCCACACAAGGGTTACTCACCTGTCCTACCATGGTTTCTTTTCCCTCCTCAAGGTGAGGCATGAGCAGGTTGCTGGACTCCGTCCATGACCAAAGAGGAATTAGGCAGGTGGTGCCTAGAGGGATTGTCTCTTTACTTTCAGTCAAAGCTCTGAATTACTAGTGCTGTGGTAATACAATTCATTAAGGTTACTGAACAGATTTTCATAAATTTTGTAACTCATTCAGCAAATATGTGAACTCAACTGTGCTATTCCTTAGCTAAAACACATAGCAGCTGACTGATATGCAGGCAAGTTACACTGCTGGTTATTGTACTTTAAATTCAAAGGACACATGGGTAAAGAAGTCATCTAAGGACCAAAGCAATTAGAACAAATTATGCCCATCAGCTGTCGCAAATTTATGAGGATGTGGGAGTGGATTAAGAAAGGGATTTACCCCCTTCAGAACATCTTTCATTACCAAAAAGTAAAGCCTTTGTGAGAGGGCACCACAGCAGCATCCAAATTGCCTGATCTGAAAGCAGTTCTTCCTGTTAGCTGTCACTGTTTCCTCCAACTTTTCCTAGGCTGCAAGCCAGCAACATGCACGTCCCGACAGCCAGCCCCAAGCTCAGCTGTCTCTGTGTGTGTATGGGCATTTATCATGTGTAGTCATCAATTTGCTCCCATTCAACTGCCAGTTTGGGACAGGGAGTAAAAGAGGAGGAACATTTAACAACATTTAGGTTCCCAGTATATGGGACTACTGTTTTCCGTGCTGGGTCATGGTGTATTGTTGTTTCTTTGTGGTCATTCCAGCTGCTCCTCAAGAAGAGCTGTCCCAATGTAAAACAACTTGACTGGTAGGCTGTGGCAGGTAGTTCCTCAGGTTCTGGGTTGGGTTCAGCAGGAAGGGATTTACACAGAACCTCAGCCCACAGGATTCACAACAGGAAAGGTCTAAGAGCAGTCAGAATATCTTTGCCTGTCCCTTCACCCCCTCCCTCTGCACCCCTCCCCAGCTGACAGAAAGCTCCACACTGGGGTGATGGATCATGGAAAACAGAAGCATTGGATGGACAATGCCACACTGAGACATTTCTCATGCCCGATCTGGTCACCAGCCTCTCCTCACAGGTCAGTGCATTATCTCAGAGATGAACTCTGCTGTGGCAGCATGCAAGAGAGAGCTTGTTCTGTTCCCCTGATAAAAGAAAAAAAAACAAAACACCTTTCTTCTCATTTCTTCCATCCAGAACAGTGTCGAGTCAAGGAGAGATGAGATGCCATTGCCTCCATGTATACACAGGAACTGTGGAACAGCACGTTCAGTGATTTTCCAAATCCCACTCCAAGATGCTGTGAATGAGCCAAGGGAGCAGTGCCCAGGTACACAAGCATAATGTGGTGTGCCCAGGGCACAGAGAGCTGATTTCCTGAGCAAGGTCACTAAACTGGCTGGAATGGAGTGACAAGAAGAAGGATATTTTAGCACCTGGCAGAGGGGGGATAGGAAGGCACATACAGTAATGCCTCAATGACAAGATGGCTCTTGGCTGGCATCAAAATGAGCAATATGCTCTGAGACAAGCTCTCCTATACCTTTCTACAGCCAAGAAACTGCCTCATAGAATTATTATTGTACACCTGCACAGAAATGATTTGGGATATTATTAAAAGGCTGACTTAATCATCAGGATTTAGGGCATGGCTAGGACTTCTCCAAGGTGATAAGTCAGGGTGTAGCAGCTAGAAAGAATCAAGTGCAGCACCAGTTTGATTTAAAAATCATCCTAAGTGAATCAGAAAGCAGATGTGCCTTTAGCTGATAACAGTGAGGAAATGAAGTCTCCAAGATCTCAGTCTGAGAGGTGGGGTGTAGGAGAAATATGTTTAACTAGCAGCATCACCATGTGGCAAACCTCTAGGGCAAAATATGCTCTTTCATAAGTACATTCAGTTACCAGAAATTGAAAGTAAAACCTGGGGCAAGCCCATGTGGGACCTGAGGAGAGGCTGAGAGAGAAGGGACTGTTCAGCTTGGAGAAGAGATGGCCAGGGAGATCTTGTCACTGTCTATAAGTACCTGACTAGAGACAATAAAGAAGATGAAGACAAGCTTTTAGTGGTGCCTGGTGACAGTACCAGAAGCAATGAGCACTAACTGAAATACAAAAAAAATAATTTGAAATATAAGGAATAAAAACATTTTTACTGTTGAGCTGGTCAAACATTGGGACAAGCTGCCCAAAGACATTGTGAACTCTGTGTTCTTGGAGGTATTCAAAATCTGACTGGACACAGTCTTGAGCAGCCTGCTAACAGTCCTGATCCTGGGCAACCTGTCTAGCAGATGCTACACTGAGCACAGGGAGCTGGACTAGATGATCTCCAGGGGCTTCTTCCAACCTCAATCATGCTGCTCCTGTTTCCTCAGGGCCTTCACAGTGGGAAAGCAGACAGAGCCTTCCAAAGGAGAGAGGCTTAAGGGTAAAAAAAGATGCTTGTTTGCTATAGCATACTTCCAAGTGGCACTCCCAACTGAGTTATTACACTGGTGACCTAATTAAACCATATCCTTTCCATCTTGGTTTTTTCCTCCATGGTTATCAAAGACAATGTTCTCATCTGAGTAGTACTATTCTAATTCTAAATCTACTCCTACATCCCTTCCAGTGCTACACACAGTATTCCCTGTTGCCAGAGGCGGCTACATGAAAACGGGACTTTAATTAGCAGAGAACATTTCCTAGTCTCCTCACCTCCCTAGGCCCTGTCCTGCATCTCTGTAGGCATCTGTCTATCCATTATTAACCACCACAAAGGCTCAGGGACCTCCAGCAAGGATCATGTTTTCAATGAAGCAGGCTGTTCCCAAAACCTTTGATGGTGTATTATAGGGCTCCAGAGAGAATCCCACTTCAGGTGAGAGCTTTAGGTTAGGACCTGCCTTTCAAAACGGGGATGCCAACAGTGCAAAAACTAAATGCATGCCTGGAAGAGCCCCATTCCTATGAGTCTGAATCCTCACTCACTGAATGTCTGTGTGACTGCACTGAAGGCCATAGGCCTGTGATGACACACAGGGATGTGCTTGTTTGCCTGTATAATTTATGTTTCATTGTTAGTGACTGTACTTGCTTTTAGAGATTTCAGTTCTACCAAAAAGTGGAAAGATAAGGGGTAGCCCCTCTGTAAAATATGGCTTTGGACTTCACCAACTGCCAAACAAGTAATAAAAAATGCGCAATCTAAGCAACAATTTCTCATCTGTGTAAAGGCAGTGATACTGTGTGTCAGGTCACAGCCTTGGCCCTGGAGAAGTTAGGCAGAACTTCCCTGCAGAGTATCATGGAGGATTTTTTTTTTTTCTTGAATTATTCTAGGTGGATGTGATGAGGTTTCCTGCTGCACAACACTTCCTCTGAATGCATGTTAGCAGTATCCTCCTCTTCTGCTGAGCAGGGTACTTAAGTAGTATTCGCCAGCCAATGTGAAAACTCCAGGAGCCTTTTGCTTTGCAGGCATTGTTTCTTCAGTTCATTATCTATTTATAGTTCTTGCCTTTGATCGATGTTTGTATTTAACCTTGTATTTCTTAATTTGTAGGTCAGTCTGCATTTACCATGGTTAATTTATTAGGGCAGATTCTTCTTCTCAGTCAGCTTGTTGGGAGAGAAAGTGTGTTTAGGAGCTGTAAATCATTCCAAACAGATCTCATCTAGTAACCTTAGTAACCGAGTTTTCTACTGGAGCAAGTAATATTTTTATGGCGATATTTTTTCACTGTGAATAATAGAAAAGTAATGATAAAACAACACATTTGAGGATGAACCTGCCAATAAAAATTGTTATAAAAGCAGCAGCATTGTTTCAGAGCAAAATTATAGCCAATCCTTTCCCAGAACTTCTGTAAATTGTCTCAGAGCAAAGCTTTTCTCCTGTGTACACTATAAGCTAATTCCTCTATTACTGGATCTTGTAATGCAGGCTCTTAGCATATTTTATAGAACCTCAAGTCACAAGCTTTGTTAAACAGTAATGTCTGCTGCTTTGATCGAAAGGATCATGTGGACTGTCACTTTCATCAAATATCACTTTCTGTGATAAAGAAAAGGCAAATGCTTCAAAAGACACCAGAAAGCTTCATATGAAGGTAATACTGAAAGTCTGGATAAGCACTAGTTCTCTTCATGGCATTGCATCTAAAAGTGTCATTAGAAAAATCCTCATCTGGGCAGGCGGCACCCAGACTGCTGACTTACAAGGTGTGATTTCTTTCTCACTCAGGTGTTTCAGATGTCTAGAGCTGAGTTTTTGCAAATACTCCTTCCTTAGGCTTAACTCTTGTTCTGTGTCCAACTGTGATCATAGAATCATTGGATGGTTTAGGTTGGAAGGAACCGGAAAGATTGTCTAGTTCCTAACCCCTGCCATGGGCAGGAACACCTTCCACTAGGCCAGGTTGCTCCAAGCCCCATCCAACCTGACTGTAAACACTTCCAGGCATGGCGCATCCACAGCCTCTCTAGGCAATCTGTTCCAGGGCCTCATGACCCTCACAGTAAAGAATTTTTTTCTAATATCTAATCTAAACCTACTCTCTTTTAGTCTGAGTCCTTTCACCTTTGTCCTGTCATGTGATGGTCTTACAAATAGTCTCTCCCTATCTTTCTCGGAGGCTCCCTTCAAGTACTGGAAGGCCAGAATTAGGTTGCCCAGAAGCCTTCTCTTTTCCTGGCTGAACAATTCCCTCAGTCTTTCCTCATAGGAGAGGAGCTCCATCTCTCTAATAATTTTAGTGGCCTTCTCTGCACCTGCTCCAACAGATCCATGTCCTTCCTGTGCTGATGACTTCAGAGCTGGATATAGCACTGCAGTGGGGTCTCACCAGAGCAGAGCAGGGCAGGGCAGAGCAGAGCAGAGCAGAGCAGAGCAGAGCAGAGCAGAGTGGCAGAATCTCCTACCTCACACTGCTGGCCACACTTCTTTGCATGCAGCCCAGGAGTCCATTGGCTTTCTGGGCTGTGAGTGCACATTGCTGGCTCATGGAAACCGGACATTTAGCTGTGATACACAAAGCAGCTGGTCTGAGAGGTGGTTTCAGAACATGCTTAACTCATGTCACATCCTCAGACATCACTCTCTTTTCAAACCAAGTCATGAGAGGACTACTGGGACTTCTCTTACAATAGCAGGTGGCCAAAGCCCATCTTCCCCTCAGTAATGCCCTAGGAAGCAGGAGATCACAGCTGAGAAGGAGGCAGGCTCACACATACCACACCTCACCTCTAGTCTACACCTCCTAATTAGTGTGGATTTGGTTCTTTCAAGGCAAATGAGGGAATGAAATCTTACCTGCTTGCCTCTTGGGAAAACAACTCTAGCCTTTGCCTCCAGGATCTCTGCTCATTTTTGTTAAAGGAAAACACAGAGAAGCAGCTTCTGGCACAATGACTGACATTCCTAAAGGATGAAAGTATGCTTCTACTGCCCCACAAGCACATCCCTAGGCCAGGTTATTCCTTGGTTAGCACTGGTCACATGCTGTCTTGGAAGCCTCTGTCAGAAGCAGGGGACTTTTCAGGCACACAGGTGTCCCGTGCAGGGCTCCAGGTTCAGGATTGCTCATTTCATCATAGTGTGTTACAGCCTCTTACTTTCAGACATACTGGTACCTTTTCAGGTCTACCCTGATGGAGCTTTTCCCAGCATACTGTGAGACTTTGAATACAAACCACAGACATGGTGGCTCTTCAGCGACACAAGTACTTTGTTAAGTCAGTACTAAGTTACATTTTGTCACAGGCCTTGTAACACTGCCGTGTCTGAGCTGAAACCATTTGCTATTCAGTACAAGAACTGAACAATTATTTGGGCCAAGAACAGCAAAATGCTGTGGAAACTGAAGTGGGACATTATGTGTTCACAAGGGCAAGAGTCCTTTGCTCTCTCTGAGCCATCAGCTCTTGAATAAATACAGGCAGTCAGGACTTCAGGACTTCATCTTCTGCTTTATCAGAAAAATAGACCCTCCAGCCATGTCAGCCTCCTGGTACCATTCTCATCCAGGAAGGCTGAAAGGCCATCAGGACAATACAGAGAGAGGCTCTAATCTTTTGATAGGCTGGGTATTCCACACAGACTTCAGGATTACTCCCTGTGTGAAGACTGAGTCACCTATGACTCGCATACCAAGATATTCACCTATGCCTTTTCTGGGACACCTGCTTTTCCTTTTGATCCCATTTCTGTGCCACCCAGAGCAGCTGACCTGCTTCAGAAAGATATTCAACCCCATTTACCTTCTTTGACAGATGATAGCATCCTCTGTGCGTCACAACTACAGCACAAGGTCTTTTTCAGCTGGAGAGGTTCAGTGGCTTGGCTGGAGGATGGAGCAAAGTTGCCTCATACTCCCATCACTATCCAGTTTGTACATCTGTCATCATCAGCATGAGAGTGTAATAATGCCCCAGGCACCATTTCCAGCAAAGGACATCATCAACCCCTGCCAGGACATTTTTTTATGCCACTGCAGACTTACAGAATGGACTTTTAATCATTTTCTATTGCTAATTTCACTTTCTATCACTCTGCTCATCTACTCAGATCATCTTTTTGGCCTTCTCTGAGCATGAAATAAGCATCCTATTTGAAACCTGAGGAAGAAGCAGGCTCTGTGTCCTGTCTCTGTAAAGAGCAGGCAAGTCTGAGGAAGGGACTCTGCACAAGAGGCAAAGCAAGAAGGAAGCGAGAGGACTAAGGATAGCCTTAGAGCTCACACAGCTATTCTAGTTTGAATACTTGGTGGCAGAAATACTCAGAAGCACGTCTATCGTTTCTTAGATGCTGAATAATGTCAGACAGAAACAGCAAGAGCTGAGGGCATTAATCATCCAGAAATATTTGATCTTTTGAGATTCAAAGTCAACTCTATATATATCTCTTTCTTTGCACAATCCAAGAACCTTTCTCAGAGACCCAAAGGAGAAATGAGGGTGATCAGGGTAACTTTTAAATTTTGGCCATTGGCCTTGAAGCTTTCCTAAGAGATTTTCTTGTTCTGACTACTTCTTTCTTCCTTTAAATATGGGACTGAGTTGTACTTCACCATATAAATGTCAGAAAAGCCTTACATCAGACCACTTGAAGTATAGGTCTCCCCTGATATCAAAACCATGAATTAAAGTTTGCTTTTGGCAAGCTCACAGGGGGTCTTGGTCCCTACCTGCTAAATATGTTAGGTTTCCAAATAATCTCACAAGCTGTTCCAGATAATCACAGTAAGTAGGTGAGGCAAATAGATTTATGACTTCTGTTTTTTTTCCCAGCCAAGTTTTTCATCTCAGAAGTTACAGCACAAAATCTCTTGGATATTTCTGTTACTGGTGACTTCTAGACTATGCTGGCACAACGACAAAAAAATGAGAAAGGACATGGCAGCCCTGGTATGACTGCAGTGCCACAGAAGCCCACATACCCTCACACTACATGGGACATGGATTTGTGAATGGGACATTGGAAACATTTGTGTTTTTATTGCTGTTTTCAAAGCTCACAAAGTCAGGTGGGAGTATTTGTGTTTGTTTAGTTTCTACCAGTGGGTATTCAGGGTGGGAGGAGATGGGAATAGAGGCGAAAGTCCTTTCTGCATTTGAGCTGACCACAGTTGCTGGTGCTTTTGTTCAGCCTCTATCAGAGTGCTAACAACAGGGAAAGACACCACAGCTTGGAAATTTTAGTTTTTAAATGCATTCACTCGTGATCAGCCCTGAGACCACAGAGGTTACATTTATATTAGTTTAATATTTATGAGCCATGAAACAAGATGTTTCTGGTGAATAAAAGGTGAACTTCTACGTGAGCATGTAAAACTGAACTCTGTTTGGCCTTGATAGTTTGAAGATAAAGTGTTGAACTTGAACCTGGAAAAGGATTTTGTGTCAGACCCTCCTGACCAGAAAGGTGACACACGCTTGCCCATGTGAATTAAATTGCTGTCTTTAACCTCTTGGTGCTACTGTTGACACTCACATCACCACTTTGCTGCAAACAGTCCACCCCCTTTGTCACAGAACTCCAGCTCCTGTCATCAAGGGGTTCATTAGTTTGAAATGAGGAGCTCTGACACAGTTTGGACTTCTTCATAACCGTGACCTCATTGCTCACTGTGAAGCAACCACATTACTTTAAGCGCTCCCCTCTTGTCAAGTTGCCTCCTCCGTTACACTGATATTCCTGTTTTCAAAAGTGTGCTTCATGTAAGAAGCCAAATAGTTTCTGTTAAATTAAACACATGCTATCATCTCCCCTTTTCTTTCACGTCTCCCAGGAAAATCAAAACCAAAGTACAACAAATCTATCTGGCACATGGATCTGCCCCTCGTTGCACATCATGCCAACCCCCAGGGCGAGAGACTGTGAATGTTCCTGCTGTTTGCAGGCAGGAGAAGGAGAGCACAATTCCTCCCACCTACAACTTCACAACACTGGTGCAACTGAAGGCTTCAGCTACCCCATGCAGTCTAGCAGTATTTCCAGTGTGTCTGCACTGTATGCCTTCCTGAGTGGAACCAATAACAAAATGTAAAATATATATGAGCCCAATCTTATTAAGAATGGCTTCCTGATTGCTGCCAGGTTCTCCTGGCATCTAATCCTAAGGCTGCCATCCTCTATTCCCTGATAACACACACTCAAGTAGGTGTGGGTCTCCCACTAAGCACATTGTCACCAGCTGGCGGTGACTGCCTCTACCTCTGTGTCCAGCCAGTGCAGCAATTGCACACAGCATTTGCACTCAGAGCTTCACACCTAATAATACTTCAGCACCTCTTTAACTGCTTTATCCATTTTTGCCCATTTGCAAGCCTCAGGCTCCCGATAAGTAGATGGTAAGTGGAGCTTGTAAATTAAAAACCTACATGCTTCAGGCTTTTAGCATTAAAAGACCCCAAAGTTCTCCTAGTTCATACCATTTGCCATTAACATCAACTCCACTGTCAGCAGGTAAATCTGGTGGTAATATTTGCCTATTAAAAAGTCTATCACCAGCTTCAATTCACCGGCATTATCATTTTCCAGTATTAGAGAGCAAGTTCAGAGGGTTGCAAATGCCTGAGAGTGTTCTGCCCAAGGAAGATAAATGTCCATTTTTAAATCAATGTTTGGTGATAGAGAACTGGAAAGGACTTAAAAGAAAGAAGGAATTAAAGCTGTGTGTCCTGGTATAAATGAGTTGCTCTTAATGGGCTTTTCTGATAACACAGAAGAGGCAGTTGTGTCCAACCACAGCCCCAGGAGGTAAGAGCTGTATTCTCGTCTCGACTCAGATATTGATCTGCTGGGCAGCCTGGGGCTGGCTGACATCTCTTACTCCTCTCAGCTGATGTCAGGACCAGGAACCAGAATAAACCAAGTGTGTTTGCACAGCAAGGACAGTCATACAAGTGGCCCATCTTTAAAAAGTAGATCAAACCCTTTTTTTTTCTTTTGGCTTCCTTAAGGCCTATGCTCTTCTCTGGGAGATTGTTTTCACTGTAAGTTTTTAACCAAATAAGTTCATGATTGTGAACAAATTGGTGACACCATTCTCTCTCATCCTGTCATGTGTTTGAGAAAAAATGGAGGGAACACACGCAACAGCTTTGAAACTGAAAAACTGAGGTCAGCTTGAATGCATGATAAGGAAACATCTTTGTGCTTTAAGTCTTATATTTTCTGACCTGCTCCATGGGAATACTACACATCCTACAGGAATGTTGTGAAGAATAGCTAGAGTATCACTGGGACAGTCAATCATTTTTACAGGGGATGAAGACGGGCCATGTTCTGTAGGGAACTTTGGAGATCTCAATTACCTGTAAGAACAAAATGCTATTGAAATGTCAGATATGTGGCAAGCCTGGCAGGGTGGCCTGATTCAAAGGCTCAGGGCAGAACACTTCTGGAGCATTGAAGTTATGTTTGGTGTGTTAGGACATATAAAAAGCACAGAATAAACCCCAGATCAGATAAATAAGATCATCTTTGTTATGAAAGAGAAAGTGATATTTAATATTTCTCCCTCAAGGCTTATAAACAGCTGCCACTCGGGCAGAATAGATAATACAACTTTCAGAATAATCCATGAAATCAGGAATTGGAATATAAAGCTTTCCAAGTGTAGTTTTTCCTTCTGGGTGCCCTGACTGCTCAGTGCAGCTGAAAAGGGGGGTGGTTGGCCCTCTGCAAGATGTGTTCACAAATCACAGAGGAAAAGCCTGCCTAGAATGGAAAGGCAGAAGGATATGTTAGATAGATAGAGATATGCCTGCACAAATCACTAAGGATCAGTTTATTATTATGTTCTGGTGTTATTAAATTCTCGTCAGATATTAATGGCATTCCACACTAAAACCAGGTAGATTTTATCTTTGTTGGCAGGGATCAAATTCAGATTCTGAGCAAATTCAGAGGCTTGAAAAACCATTCAGCTCTTTGCCAAGTACTGTTTTTTCCTTAGTAGCTTCACAAATTCACTGGAAATTGCCAGAATTCTGCAGCTGTGGTAAATAAATATGTGTGCCTCATGTTCCTCCTAAGTAGAGTATGGAACCCTCACATGAGATTAGTAGTCCCTTCCTGTTCTCATTTGGTCTCTGCTTATTCTGCTCCTCAGCCTTCCTGACTGCAGCATTCCTGGAATATGGAGCAAACCCCGTGCATACTCAGGCTGGGAGTGCAAACAGGCACTCAAGGCAATGACAGGGATGTGCACGGGGTGCTCTACATTACTCCAAACTGTGGAGAACTGTTTTCCAGGGTCTTCTGCAGCTTTTAAAGTTTGGGTGGGATCAAGGAGGGTATAAGACAAATCTCAGGTTTCAGTGGCCAACCTGCTTATATGTGGAGAAGCATTATCACAGGGATAGCAGGCAGCATGGTGACGCTCATGTTATCACTTAGGCATCCGAATTCCTGCTGCAGATTTGTTCACTCTGTCACAGAGAAAGACATAAGCACAGAAAAGCAGAAAACAGCTAATTAACTTTCTCAGTTGGCCAGGGAACCAAACTGATATGTTTCAGAGAGAATCACAGCCTTCAGGCGGAGACTGTGGGTGAGACGGATAAAAAGTGGTGAAGTAAGGTTTTCCATAAGAAAACTAACTTGCTAGTGTACTGTGTAAAGTTGATAATGAGTATTGTCATGGCAGCATTCAGCTGAATCACTTCCCAACAAGCTCTAAAGCAAGCAAGCAAGCAAGCAGAAAGAGACTGAGCCTCCATTTTCTCTCCTGGGTTTCTTCCTTGGCCAGAAATGGAGAACAGGACTAGAGCACAAAGGGAGTGAACTCAGGGAATTCTTCAGCTCCCTGCAGCTTTCCATCTTCTCTACAGTAGCCCCTGAATTACCTTGGCATATGGATACTAAGAGAGGTTTGAGCTGTTTTATTGCAAAACCTGCATTTGTGTAGAAGCCAGAATACTTGCATATGAGAAATACCTTTCCTTAAGAGTTATCCTTTATCACACGATCAAAACCAGCCATTACCTATTCAGCCATCTAAGATCACACATTGAAATTTAGGTGCTCAGCATGAAGAGTGAATCAATGAGGTCTGCAGAAAATCTGCTGAGTAATATTGGGTTGGGCTTCCCAGAAAGGAGTGACTAAAGATTGCAAGAGACTACAAATTACTTCATAAATATAGGTCTGTGAACAACTTATAAGCAAGAAGAGAAGTGAATGATTCATCATTATTTGCTAGAAAACATCTAATTTTTTTTTGCAACCTAAGCAAGTTAAATCCCGGAATTATGGAGAGATTAGGAAAAATATTTAAGATTAGAGTTGTACTCTACACGTAAAGTTCCAGAACTTGAACATTCTTCTTTCATTTCATTTTTATAGAAAGTTTAGCTAGAAACTTTTCATTATCTGCAGCTTTGTATTGGCAACCAGGAAAGAATCTCTGCTGCAAACTTCCAAGATATTCATCAGACCGTGTTCCTGCAAATAAAATGAGAATTCCTTATAAATGTGAATTACCAAGACCTGAGCTCTGTGGTGGTATTAAAAAAAAAAAAAGAAAAAAAAAAGGAAAATTTAGTAATAGAGAACTTATTAGACACAGTTGCTGCTTTCACCTGACTTTAGTTAACATCATTTATTATCCTTGAACCTCCAGATTTCATTGGCCCTTGTTTATCTAAAGTTCTGATTGTTACAGGCATGGAGTCTAGATCAGAGATGAGGGCATGCTAACTCAGTGAGATCCTTTTTGCTGCTTAAGCCAGATCTGGGACATTGCTATATCATAGTTTGCCCTTCCTAACTCATGCACACTTTCTTCATGCTAAATTTTCCTGGGGCATATTCCTTAGAAATACAGAGTTTTAGGGACAAAGAGCTCTCTACTGGGCATATCTGAAACTGCTAGGCCAAGAAATAAAATAACTGGGACTTCTTATGCACTGGGTTTGTAGGCAAGTGCATGCCAGAAATTGTCATGCTGTTTAAACAGAAAACACAAAACTTGTCCCAGGCCTGGAAGACTGAGTTTCTGCAGAGGTCTACATGTTCTAGTTGTTTTTGTAGGATCCCAAACATCTGATAAATCAGAAAATACTAAATTTCAAGTATGGGAAGCTCTATCTTTAATGTCTGGTCTTTTAAGCACCTAAAATTACATGTTGGCAGATCCCATGCTCTTTGGGGAGCATGTTCTTGTTTGTTACTCTTCTGATGTGTCCAATTTCCAAGATAAAATTATAAATTCAGTAACTGGCATTTAGAAAGCCTAAATTTCTTAACTCATTACACAGGAAAATTATCTCAGAATGTCATGTCATCTCAAAACTGTATTTTTATACAGCTTGAAAATTAAGACTGTATTAGTCTTGATTATATCACATTTGACCAGCACATTGTCACAAAATCTATTTTAAACATTCAAAAGTGTAATTATCACTATTATTATTGTTCATTACCTAGACTATTAGGAGCCTGAAGCTCCTGCCAAAGTTCTAGAGCCAGTACAGAGGGAACTTTCCAGTGAACATTTTCCTGTACAGTTCAAAACCTACAAAAACCTTTCAAAACCACCTTTTAAAGAAGACAGACCTCTTTCTTCAAATTCTGCTCAGAGGGGCTTTTTTCTTTGTTTGAAAAGAACAAAGAACCATATTTTACATTTGCAATCAGACTGAGACGGAAAACAAATGCAGCCATATAACCTGCTGTGAGACAAAAAGTATAAGAAATTATCTTCTGAACAGTGTTGCAGCAGAAAACAATTTTCAAGCAGATAAAGAGGAACCTTCTCACAGGACTAGAGCAAAGTCTGAACAACCAGGGCTTGCCTGCTTTTCTTCAGTTTTATACATTTTGTCTCATCATCAGTCTTAGCAAAACACCTACATCTGGTGTGGAATTGTTGTCTTTCAGGCAGCCCATAGCTACAAGATTTGGGAATGTGGGCATAAGTGTGACAAAATTAAATATGACACACTTCTGTGTGTTATAGACTGAGAGGCAAACAGACCCAGCACCAGTGAGCAAATGTTGAATGAATGCATCCCCCTGAGCTACAGATTTGGCTGGTTGTGGAGGGACTCTCAAATGGATGGCAATGTCTGAAGGGAAAGAGCCAATAACCAGCTGGGTGCTGGCAAAACACATCCACCTCCTCCACTGCCATGACCTACAGGAGGGTGCATTTAGATGTTTCTTTCGTGGTGGGGTGCTAATGCCAGCTAGCAGGAATCCCCAGACCACAGAAACAGTTCATGTGGGTCCTTCAGCTCAGCAGGCTGTGCGTGGTTCAGGCTTGGATGAAGGAAACATGCTCTCTCGGGTTAATAAGGATGTTTATTCAGTGCAGCCATGTGGAAGGGGTTTTGCCAGAGCCCCTTCTCAGCATGGGGGAAGCAGGGTGAGAGGGTGGAGAGAGAGAAAGGGGCTAGGCCTCTGTGTCCCCTTTTCCCAGCTCGGGGGCTGGGTGGGGAAACACTGACCCAATGGGGAAGGGAAGGGGAGGGGTTACATCAGGAGGAACCACAGGGGTCACCAGGGGTAGGGGGGTGAAAGGGACATACCAAGTACAGACTTACAACAAACACAAAATACAAATTCAAAAACCTGAAACTCGTGTCGCTACAGGTGCACTTCTGCCTGTCAGGTGCAGTGTAACCAGGAGCAGTCGCCTGGGGCTTCCCTGGTTATCAAGGGAGGATATTTGAGCCACCTCCTAACCTTCTCTTGGATAACTGAACTCTTGGAGGATGATGACTGATGTATTCATATTGTCCTTTGTGGTTTTGGTTTGTTTTTAAAATTTCTTTGCATCTTTTCATTGTCCTTTCAGCCTCAAAGACACTAGAACTAGAAACGAATGCCCAGGATGTCTTCAACAGCTCTGCACACAGAGGCAAACCTCAGCCTCCATGATAATGGTGTGCAGCCGCCTAGGTATTTACCCAAAACCAGTGTTTGCTTGTTCTCTGTTTGCTTTTAGCTTTTCAGGACCTTCCTTTCCCTTGGCCATCCTCCACAACATCTTGCACATTTCAAGTGGGAGTGCCTAAAGAGTGGGGAGTTATCAAGCCTAACTGATGGCTGAGTTAGAGGCAACATGGCAAATATTAATTGGGACTCTATTCTTGATGCTAAAAGACAGCAGGGAATAAAGAACAAAGTCATAGTGAGCAAATTGCCTGGAAGAAAAAGATGCTGCCACTGACTACAGCAAGTCACCTACTGTGTTAACAAGCTGGACCTTCATTAGTGATTTTAGGGTTTAGTGTGAATTTTGCTCCACGCATAAAACTATTTTCAATCATGCAGGGAAGAAGAGGCCAACTTCATCCACATTTTTTCAGAGCAATACAGATGCCTACCTAATGTGAATGTAGTCCTGCTCACAAAACTGCTGAAAAGCAGAGACTGGGCAGTATGACCAGGGGGAGTCACTGCCATACCTTTACCAGGGCCCTGAAACACTCAGCTTCCTCCTTCGAGTAATGATGAAATTTAAACAATCCGAAATGAAACATCTGTGAGCATGGAAAACTGGAGACATGAACTGCCTCTGTCAGAGCAAGATGCACAACCTGCATTATGCAGAAATACAGTAAGGAAGGCGTGAGGCTCCTGGAGCAGCAGTGGTTATGCAAAAAAATCATGACAGTGTACAAATTAAATGGTGAGGGGTTCTTTTTTCTTTTTCTTTTTTTCTTTTTTTTTTCTTTTTCTTTTTTTTTTCTTTTCCTTTTTCTTTCTTTCTTTTTCTTTTTTTCTTTTTTTTTTTTTTTTTCTTTTTGTTATTTTTCTTTTTTTTTAGTTTTAATTAACCATGTTGTTTCCAACTGCACCATCTGTGGTATCATGTTTGGTCTTTATAAGGTTCTCTCAAAAGAAGGATAATTATGAATTTAGTAACAAGATAGTACTTTTAATATTTCCTGTAATATGTTTCTAAAGCCTTATCCATATGTTTTCAGAAGACTGTATCATAGACAATCAGTGGGAAGCCAGGAACATGATAATAAATGCCTGTGGTAGAAAAGCGAAGAAAGAAAATAATGGTGGTCTCCCCCAGGCTGGTTTCCTGCACTGTCTCTGAGGCAATAGGTGGTAACATTTTCATGTCCAAGTATCTGGTCATTGGAACAAAAAAGGCAGCCTCTACCATGAGGAAAATGGATAAAATAGAGGCATATGAACATGAAACAACATCAAAGAAGATAATAAACAATTTTCCTCCTTAAAATCATAGTTTTAAGGTAGCAGCAGCTACAAATGAGAAACAGGTTGTGCAAGCTGCCTGACACACCACACTACATGGCATTAATCTGAGGACAACATGATGACCCACTCTAAAAGCTGCAGAGATGAGTTTGAGAGCTGGTACCACAATGACACGAAAAAAAATCTGCCATAAATCTGGGAAGTGTTTATGACAATTATCTATTCAGAAATACTTCAAGTACAACAGGAATAGCGTCCAAAACACAGCTTGTAAACTGACATAATTTGTTAAAGTGAGGGCATTTTGAGACCTGGGAGATACAAAACTGAGCCTCTGGGAAAAAGAAACAATCAAGAAATGAAAGAGTCAGAGAGCACTGCTGTAAAAGGTAAACCATTTCAAAAAGTTAAAGATGGAAAAGTCCTGCTGGGTCATGTAAGTCAGTGCCCTTACAAGTGCATGAGAGACAGAGATAACAACAAAAACGCTCTGGGCTTGAACATCACACACTGGCTGAGGTTGCAGTGACAAATTACAGAGAAAATGGCCAGCCACCTCCAGGGAGGGTCTCTACTGTGACCTCAGGGGAACCAGAAACACAGGGCTTGCTTAATCTTGGCACCTGCCTATTACGTCTCTCTTGGGAAGACAAGAATCTTGGAAAGGCAATCATAAATATCCCCCTGAAGCTGTTCCTTTTCTGTTGCTGATAAATAAAAAACAGTGAAAAATTCCAGGTATGAGAGGACACCAGGTCAGTGAGGGAGAGATGGGAGAGAATTTGGTAATGGATTGGATCCTTCTGGCCCATCTATATTTCCAATTATTTGTGGGAATAGGTCAGTGACAGCGGTGCAAGCTGCTTCGCTCAGAGGTAACAGAACCCAGAAATGAGCAGCAGAAAATAGAAAAGAAATTGGAGAAAATAGGAGAAAAGAGAAATGACAAGGACAGGAGAAACTTAGCTAAATTTATGCTAGCCCAAGCAGTACTGGGGTATAAGAATGGCTTTCACAAATGTCTTGTAGGGGAAGGGAAAGACAGCCAGAAAGTAGTTTCATTAATAAGTGAGAGAAAGATGAAAAAACCAGTATTTCTTCCAAGGCCAAATCACCCCTTTTTTTTTTTTCCCCAAATAAAAGAGATAAAAAAAAAATGTAACAATTGGGAAATAATGAAAATCCTATCTAAATAGCCATTATTGTGGTGCAGGTTGCAGGAACAGTTGGAAATTTTGAATATTCACCATACAGACCAGCTGGTCTGGTTGCACTCATCCACAGGTGATGAGGGAATTAGCCAGTTAATTTACTGAACCACTGGCAATTATTTTTGAAAGTCATGGAGAACTATGGAAGTCCCAAAGGCTGGAAATAAAGCAAATATAGTATTGATTTACACAGAAGGAAGAATGATCTTGGCAATTACTGCCCAGCACTTTTATCTTCAATCTCCAGTAAAATAATCGACCCAGCAGTACAAAAAGAGCTATTAGAAAACTTCAAGAGGGCATTGGAAACATGAGCAACAAGTGATGTGGGATAGAGAAAGAATCCATTCTAGAGGGAGTTATTGATGTCTTATACATAGAAGACTAGAATCAAAAGGTAAGGGATAAAAGTAATTAAATCGGAAAGAAGCCTCCCTTCAGCAACACTTAAGCACATGCTTAAATCTTTCCATGTCAGTTTTGAGCAACCACTGCATAAAAGGACAGGCTTGTTTGCATTCACACAGTTCACCAACGAGCATAAACAATTTGCTTTAATAAAGACCTACAGGAAGAGCAACAGCAGAAGGCAAACTGATAAGGAGCCCTGCACAAAACTGCAGCAGAGAGACTGATGAGGTAGCAGGAGCAAGATGTTCACAGGGTTCCTTCCAGTTTTGACTCTGAGTAATACCTTCATTAGAAATGCAAAAGATGTTGCAAAGTGCACACTCAGGAACAGAAGAGAGAGGGCAAAAATACAGCAATACATATGTATCTAGAGAATTACAAGTGAGAAGTAACAAAAGGAAATCCAATGTAACACAAAACCTGCACTAAGCCCTACTAAAACAATACAAGGCAAGGTGTTTCAAGAAGGAGCAACCCAAAAGAAACAATGTCAGGCACTCAGGAAGAACAAAACTGGACAGCAAATTGTTTACTGGTATAAATTATGGATAAAGCCAATAGATCATAGTAAAGAGGGGTGATGGACTTTCTTACCTGCTCCATGCTAGGCTAGGAGAACCCACACTGAGAACCCTCATTAGACACCAGAAAACGTAATTAGAAAAACTGGAGAGGGTGCAAAGAAAAAAGGCAAAAATGAGTAAGGTGCCAAAGTACAGCATTTGAGAAGAGAGTAAGACATTAAAGTTTCATTATACAGTTTTGCTGTGTTACAAGACTTCAATCATGCCATCCACTGCATGTCCTATACAGAGAAAATTGCAGAATGGTGTCTGGGAGCTGCTCACATACAATCACTTTTTCTGATGTTTGTAGCTTCATTTCTGGCACAGAGACAAAAATTATGAGTCTACTACAGCCCAAATACCTCTACACAAAATGGAAATGAAAAGAGTGAGATTTTGTTGTCCTCCTTGCAAGAGCAAAGATCAGATGCCACAGCTTAGAGAAAAGGGAAGTGACACAGCCTGCTTCTAAACCTGAATAACTCCAACATTTTATATACATAAAGTGAAATTACCTTTGAGATTGCCCCTCCACAGCCTTACCTGAGATAGATGTTAACAGCACATCAGATGTATCCCTGGCATCAGGGTTCAGGGTTGGGGGTCCCTCAAGGATACTAAGCACAACTTCTGCAATTATTTTCTAACTTTACTTTTTCTTACTGACGGTAATAGAATTTTTTCACCTTAAGTTATTTCCTTTATTTTTTACCATCTCTAACTCAGATTATCCCAATTATTTATCATTACTCTTTGCTATTTTTAAAGCTTAACATCTTTTTGAAGAATGCATACTCAAGCCTTGAAAAAGAGCGACATAATAATTCTGCCAGATTATTGAAGTAAATTACAGGTAGACAATGGTAAGAAAATAGTGTCAGAAAAACACAGAAATGAGGGAACATGTATGCCTGGAAAAATCTGATATATTAAATATGGATATAACTGCTTGGCAGAAGGTCATGTAGGTGGTCAGCTATCATTTCTAAACCCCTAATTTAAATCATACACAGGCCAGAGTTGACAAAAAACTTAATAACCATTAATGACCTCGTGCTGTTGGCTCAGGTCTGATTATTAGCAGGTAACTGCCTAAAAGAGGTGTGGGCTCACATACACACACAGAGCAGCAAGCTGCCTGATTACCTACTGCTAAACAGGTCAAGATGGGTATGAAATACCTTTTTGATGGCTAAACATCAGCTCAGAATTCAGGACTGAGAGCTGTGCCTGAATGATGGTGAGAAAGAGCACTCTGGCTGCATTCACTCTCTGGCATTTCCCCTGGAAGAGGATTTACCAGGGAGGCTACAAAAGACTCAAAAGCACCTCCTTTTGCCTGCCTGCTGCTGCATGGCTGTATCCTGACACGGAGGTGGAAAAGCAGCTGTGTTTCTCCAGGGTCCCCTGTCCTTATCACAGCTCCCAGCCTCATTTCAGTCTTCCAGTATATTATCAATCCCCCAGCTTTTCTAGATATAACTAAAACCACCATAGCAATGCACAGTTATGGCTGCTGTAGGGTTTTGTTTCCCAGATCTTATTTTCATCTTTGCAGAAATATCTGTATCTTGAGCCAAAACTTCCCAAGACTGCTCTATGCCTGAGGGAAAATTTTCTTTTGTCTTTTTGAAGGCTTGATCAAATGCTGTACAGCCAGGGGTTTAGAACAAGGAGACAAAAGGAAAAAGATGTGGCTTTTTTTATAGCAAAAATAGCTGCGATTTTATTTGAGCTTTCTTTATAGTTTCAGCCACAAAGAGATCAACTGCAAAAATGTTTGACAGGATGGTAGCTTTTACAGAAGATATTATGAGGTTTTGAAAGTCATATTTAGTGACGCAGGGAATTCTGTGCACATGCTCTCCTCTCTCAGCTCCAGCACCTTCTAATAATACAACTTCCAAACAACATTCTCTGAAAGGGCTGCTTGCTGTCTCAGTCTTTCCGACTTTGCCTTTTTTTAAAAATTTTGAAATGCTTCATTTTAGATTCAGAAAGCTGTTATGAATTAAATAAATGCTCGTATAACCTATCTGCATTTAAAACAAAGGAGTGAGAATGGGGAGAAGTACAAAAATGCCATCTCACAAAATATATTCAAATCCTTCAACAATATTAAGGTAGCATTATCCCTGTAGGTTACCTATTTACTTTTGACACTTTTTTGGCTTAATTTCTGCCTGGATGAAGCACTAACTTGTGACCAGTTATAGTTCCAGCCTCTTAGGAAAAAAATAATCAGGCAATGGTTAATAAAAGCAAGAAATAGGTTATTTTCCATCAACTCAGCTGCAGAATTTCTTTAACCAAAATGCCTGACACAGCAGCTATCACATTTCTGAGGACTCTCCAAAGATTTACAGCAATTTATTCTCAAAAAAATTAAAATTAAATCTGATTTTAGGAGCAAAGAGATGGGGGAATTATTGCCTGGATGATTAAAGGAAAAAAACCTCACTGAAAGTCTGGGTAATAAAGTGAGAGTCTTTCAGCTTTGGCCATTCACCGGTGGCATTTTTCAAATACACATATATTAAAACATATTAATATTTCTACTGGTCTGTGAGGTATTACTGACTCTGCCCAAGTCTGCCATTCCTGGGGAAGCAGTCTCAGGTGCCAGTGACAGGCTTCAGCAGCTACACGAGGAAGCCTTCCAACTCACCAAGGTGAATTAGAAGCCTAGCAGCACTGTTTAATATCTCCCTGGGAAAGGTACAATTCTGTTAGCAATATAGCACGCAGGAACCCCTTCAGAGACCTAGCCTAGAAATCCCTGGGCCATCCTATTTCTTCATGCCTTTCTGAGCTGGTTGCTTCCTTCCCTCAGGCGTCCTGAGGCAAGAATGCCTGCTCCCCAAAATAGCTCAGAGCTAACATCTTTACCTGCAATGCCTGCTCAGCCCCACGGTCTCTGATGCACAAACGAACCAGCAGTGCTGAAATGAAAGATAAGAATTTTTAATTGCAGTCGATGAACTACTACGATTTTGAATCATTTTTACATCTTCAGCAATTTTTTATTAGCATCGCTTTGAGGAACATTTTAAAAAAAAGAAGTAGTTCATGGACTCTTTTGGGCTTCACTCAGATTTTGGGGTTGAGCTAAATGTTAAATCACAAAGGACTAAAAATATTTCCTACTAGATTTTCTTTAAATTTAGAATGGTGAATAACAATGCAGTTTCACTCCTCTTTAGTTGGCATTGGTCAGGCTACATGGCAATTATTCTGTCCAGTTTTGTGTCCCCAGACAAAAGGATGTTCACCAACAGAGTGAACTAAGAAGAGGGCCACCAAGATTCTTCTTGCTATATGAGATAAGGCTGAGGAAACAAGGCTCGTTCATGCCAGAGGAAAAAAAACAACCTATCAGCAGCCTGCCAGCACTTACAAGCAGTGATTGAGAAGATGGAAGCAGGCTCTTCACTGAGATGTGTGATCACAGAACAGGACCGTGGCCATAAAATGAATAAGGGGATGTCCAGACAGGATATAAGGAGAAACTTTTCCACCATGAGACAGTCAGACTTTGGTGCAGTTTATCCAAATAGGTTGTGCAGGCTCTGTCCTTGAAGGTTTCCAGTGCCTGACTGGATAAGCCCAGAGAAGCCAGCTTTGACTTCAGCAGGCTCTGCTTGGAGATAAGATCTTCTTAATGCCCTTCCCTCCAGACTATGTGGTCCTGCAGCTCTCCCAGGCACTGCAAACTGATACTACTGAACGACATTGTGGCCACAGCCCGTGGTGACTCTATACAGTGATTATCTTGATGGAGCTCAAGGACTTGGGGGAGGCATTGATGGCCTCCCTCCTCTTTTGCTGCACATCTGGGGATTTCAAGAAACCTTGCTTCCAAGCTCTGGAGCATTCCTATAGCCCATAGTGTTAATGACCTAGTGTACTGACACTGCACTCAAGCCCATCCTTTAGATATCCTGGATGAGTCTGAATTATTTTGATCCTGTGTTATTCTGTTTGATATTCTATTTCATAAAGCAGAAACATCCACAGAAAGAAGCAGGAAACTTTCAGGGAGATTTTAATCCAGTGCCTTGCTACAGAAGGCTGCTTTTTCCTGCTTTTCATTTGCACAGCTCCTGGAGGCACAGTGTGCCACGTGGATATGCAGCTGGGGCTTTAGCTGGGACTCATAAATTAGGGTGTTTCCCTAAGTATTTGCTGATGTGCTTTTTTGCTCTGTTTGGAACTGTTGGCCATTTAAAAATACTATAATTAAATGCTTGCACAGTTGCAGTGATCCTGTTCTGCAAAAGGTGCTTCTCCAGCCATAACAACTTCGTATTGAAAAAGCTAATGATTTGCACAAAACCATTTTTGTGGTTACTGAGCAGACACACACAGCCCCACACCTGTCAGAAACAGCATGCTAAGAAGTCAGACTTCCCCTCACCTGACTTGTTCTGCTTGTGCCGGCTTTCTGAGAGTAAGGGGACACACCAGAGACTTCTCTGTCTAAATTTGGAAAGTTATTTTCAGCATGACTAGCCTCTGCCATACAAGGCAGTGGAGGTGGAGGTGTTCAGGGCTCAGGGACTGAGCTCTTCCACATTCCCACTGCTGGATGGGACTCAAATGTTTTATCATCCTAGCCTCCTTATCCATCCAAGCAGCAGTTTCTCCACATAGAAACACACAACCCTCTGCTAGAAAATTAATATAAATCCCAGAGCTGTGGAAACAGTCCTGAGGACTTCAAAAACACCCTAGAATGTAGGCAGATCCATGCATATACCAATATATTTTAAACAGGCAGTCTCCCCATCCAAGGTCATGTTCCTGTTTTATCTGTGCATGCAGCCACAGGCTGCCTGCCCAGACAGCTGAGGACAGTGATCTGGGAAGTACACTGGACTTCTCCAACCAAACTCGTCCACAAGGAATGATGCGACAGCAAGGGAGGCTCCATTGCCAGCTCTGGCACAAATTCACGGCATTTTCTACTGCAGCCGTCTCTCTGCCAGAACCTGGTACAGGGCTTGCTTTGGATTACCTCACTGCAAACTTTCAAAGCAGAAGGAACTAGCAGAAGGACGTTGTTTAATGGAACCTCTCATGTATCAAAAATACACCTTTTGTACAAAATAAAGAGTAGACATGGATTTGATTAAAGACACCTGCTCGACAGGCATTCGTGGCACAGAAACCTCTGCCTGGAGTGCAGACTTTGGCATCAAGAACTGCACTGCTGTTTGCCTGGACAGAAAGCCATCTGCAGTGTCTGAAGAAGGAAGGAAAAATAGCAGCCTTTTCTTTCCCTCTGCTGGCAGAAAGGAGAGGAACACTGCAGCTCTGTGCTCATCCTGAGCCCTCAGAGCTGGGTGCCTCACACTTCCTTCTGTAAGGGACATAGAACTAAAAACAACCATATGGATTTTTCTCTTCTTTTTTTTTTTTTCCCATTATTTAAATTTACCTCCTTTATCAGACTCTGTGCAAATTTTTTAGATTAGAACAAGTGTTTACAGCCTGGTTATATACTCTTGACAACAGCGTTTTATAATGAATAGACTTGACAGCCCTCTAACTATTGACTCTCACATTAAAAAAAATGGATTGAGATTTCCAGCAGAATAATTATACACATGTAAAATCAGTGGTTAATGAGCTTTTTCTAGGAGAACTAAAACCACTGAATCATAACACGCAACTTTCATATCAAGGGCAACAATCACAGTGTCAGGAATTTGTAGCCTTGCATGAAAACAAAAGCCCAAAATTTCTACTCTTTTTACAATCCGTGCAAGCTATCAGTTTCTCTGAAGTGGCATGGGATGTATGTCGGGGGGAATTAATGCTGCACAGTTTTACATTATTTTTTATCCTGATATCAGGTCTGCATTGTGAGGCTTCTAGTTGATCCAGTGGCCCCCTACAAATCACCCAGTTCACATAAAATAATTATTCACCTTTGTGTACTTCCTCCCCCAACCTCCAAAAACATTATTGTAAAGCTTAAAAAGGACACTTTGGCTGGCTGGGAGTTTTGTTGTTTGCAGCCTGGGCCCTTAAACATGTTGATAACAAAGGACAGAGGATGGGGAGACAGAGAGCCTGCCTCCACATACCAAAACCCATCATGTGCTTCTGCCACTTCTCATTTGCCGTGGACAGGAAGACAAAATATGGAAACAGTGCAGGAAAGGTCATTGTCAAGTTACTTCAAACCCAGCTGAAGGTCTGGTCTGCCAGATGTCTTACAAGCGAGTTGAGGTTTTTCATGAAATTCCATATCAATTTCCACACCAAAGAGGTTCAGATAAACTTACACCTCTGCCTGAACCTCCAAACCTTTTGAAGTTTGCCATCACTGCCGTTTTTCTCCCATACTGCTGCTTTCTCTCACACTGACTTAGCTCTTACAGAACTACCCAGCACTGATAACCATGAAGAAAATGATAGGAAAGAGGACATAAAAATAGAAGCAAAAGTAGTGTTTTCAGAAATTACAGGCTGGGACATGGAGAATTATGGCCAGTGATCCAGGGAAATCCTAACACAGGATATCTGGTAAGTATGACTTTGAGCACACGCCAGTAAACCTAACACAGACATTTGCTTGTGTTATTTTATACTTGTGCTCATGGTGACCTGTCGTGCTCAACAATTTAATCTCAGATGACAGAAGGAAGACCTACATGAAGAAAGATGTGGGCCTGGCAGTCAGGAGATTCATTTTCTGGCCCTGTTGCCTGCTGCCCTGGGCAGGCCACCTCACCTCTTACTGTTCTAACTGTAAACAGAGCAGTCAAAAGATCTCTCTCCTTCCTAGGTTATGGTGAGGCTTCACTCATCTTGCACTGAAGATGATCTTCCAGTGAACTGCTAGCATGTTTGACTTATATGAAGGTGGGCTAAATTTTGGTGCTCTATTCGTCTTGGAACATGTGAAGGCCCATTTTACCCCCTGAAAATCTGGGATCCTTTAAGATCAACACCTTCTTTAGGACTTTAGATGGCAGAGAAAACTGAGAGGGCATAGGTGAAATTTTGAATAATGAAAACAAATTAGGAAATTGAACTGTTGCCTGCAAACCAGAGGCAGAATTCCCTACAGTGCCTTTTCCTGGGGCCAGGAGCACAATGGCTATTTGTTATCAGCAGAGGTGTAGTGCTGCCATGGTAATTGAAACAGACTGCTCCCTCCAGAATACACCAAGCAGCTAGTGGTTTACTGTGAGGGAGGGCTAGACAAGTAGGAGAATGGAAGAAAAAGCATCTAAAATATGGGTAAAAGTGTCCATGAATAGCTAAAAGCATGACCTCATTGTGTTCAGCATCACACCAAGCCCAGCAATGCCACAGGTGGCAGATCAGCAGTGCCTATTTACCTGCAACTTTGCTTCCAGGAGGGCAGTGCTTGCCTTTCACTCACAGAGCTCTCCCTCAGGCTGACAGGTTGTGAATTAGTGCTTGTTCACTGGAATACTTTATGAAATAGGAATCTCCTGCAGGGATGGGCAATACAGTTCTGGTGTCTCCCTTGGTTTCTCCAGTTATTCCATGCCCACTTATATCTTGAGCTATATCTTTGTAAAGCATTAGTTGTTGATCATGATCAAAACACCTATGGCTGGAAGAAAAGAGAGAGATTTGCTTCACTTCTCTATGTTCAGCACAAAGATGGACAGTACATTGTTGGTAATAGCATTTTGTTCTATTTTATGTTCTTTTAATGTACTCCCTAGACTTATTCTCTGTAATTTCTAGCTTTGTAGAAAAAGACCTGTGAGTTTCCTTCAACTCTCTGTCAATATCTACATAAAAACTCTGGATACATAAAAATGTGGGCAGAGCACCAAAATAGGCACTCTTAACCCTTTTTTTTCTATTGTTAGTAATTGGGAGCAATGCTACTTCTCAGAATCACAGAGACATTCAAAATGTGCTGGATGCTGGTGGACAAGACTCAAGAGCACAGCTTCAGCCCTGGGTGAGCATTGTCTGGGACACTGCAACAGCTGGTGAAGAGATTCAGATCTGGGCTTTGATGAATAGTCCTACTCACTGGCTCCTAGTCACTGAAGCCTGGAGCCAGATGTAGACATCATGTCTCAAATTATCTCTCAGAAATAATGTTTCTAGTGATGTCTGGACCGAAGAAATAGCAGTGAATAGCTACAATTCTGCAATCCTTTTTCTTAGTGCACACAGTATTTCACAAGATCTCAGAAGGGAACCTGGATGCTAAATTCCCATTTCCTTAACAAAGGCTGTTGCAGGAATGCATTGGTGGAGTGATAATGAAAGTCAGCAGTTCATTTCATCATTTTGACTTCCAGAATGGCAATAATAAAGCTCTGGACTCCTGTTTCATGGTGTTTCAGAATGAACAGCACTTATTTTGCAGCCACTAAGCTGGGGATTTACTGCGTCATGCTGTTCTGGAAACTCACCAAGAGATTGAGAAGCACTCTGGATGTTTTCTTCTCCCCACATTTTTACTAGAAATAAAAGTTTTACAGGCCAGATTCGGGAGTAGAAGCTTCCTTGTCACCATTCCACCTGTTAGTCATTAGCAAGTCCACTTCTTCCATAACAGAATCATGGGATCTGTGACGCTAAGATGAACAGGAAGCAGCAAAAGCTATTTTAATTACCAAAGATAGAACACATTTGGGCGACAGATCTAAAATCTACTGATCTCAGTGGAAGCCTTTTTCCACTGAACTAAGCAGGCTTTTGATCAGATCTTCAGTTAAGGAAAATGGTGTTGCTGCTATTTAGCTCTTTCTCACTGTAGGCTGATCAACCTCTGCCTTTGTCACTTATCTCAGAGTTGGCCCTCTGACCAGCCTGGACAGAAACACTGGCTCCTTAACTTGGCTAGTCATTCTGCCTTTTACTTCACCTCTCCATTTTCCATGCTGCTCTTCCTGGTTGCTCTATGCTCATTTTGCTGACTCCCAGGAGAAAAGAAGAAGTTTTACAGAGGAGCAGTGAAGCAGAAATGGCTGCTACTGAGAAAGAAATCCCTGGGTCTTCACAGCCCTGCAGAGCCACTGAAAAGTACAATAAAGATGAGAGTGGTGAAGAATGTATAAGAATGGAAATTGCTTTAAAGGGCCCAAGAGATTGGTATTGCTCACAAACCATGAGACACCACCTCTCTAAGTGGTAGGAACAGTTTCTCCACTCTCTAAGAGATCCTTATCCTCCTCAGGACATCTGCAGGACACCATTTCTGTAAATTGTGGTTCAAAAGCCTGTCACCTGATGCAACTCCTGGGGGCAAAAGCAGCATCACTTCAATACAATCCCAGCATGAAAATGTTAATAAAGTATATGTCACTGAGAAACCAATTGTACCTGCAGGGTACAAAGGTCACACATGAATGCATGAAAACTGGACATGCTGCATGAACTGTTGATTGAAATCTCCTTTTCACTCATATGTGAATACATTGAGTGCAAACAGGATCAGGACACAAAGAGAAATAAGACTGGCAATTTTTCAGATTAATGAACTTTGGCTGGATTTTCTTGTATTTTCTTTTCCCCATGGTACACTGGTTAATTTGATATTAGGTGGGCTGGACACACTTTCTCCTTCCTCTGGTAATTAAAATACTGAGACCAATATTATGTACAGAAGAAATAAAATAATTGGAGCTACTGGCTTCTTCTTTCATGATGTGAAATTCTGGAAGAATTTGATGGCCTCTCCTCTGAATTTCAAAGCAGATGTTACTTGGTGCCAGCAGTTGGATCAGTCTGTGGTGTAAATGATCGTGAGCACAGTGACAGTGCCGTTTATTTCATTACAGCAGCTCCTATAACACGGTGTCATGTGCTTTATGGTCTTAAAAATAACAATTGCATAAGCACAGCCTGCAGTGCCAGCAGTTATATTATCTCCAGGACAAAGAGGGATGCATATGGACTTAATGAAGAGAAAGTGAAGCATTCGTTAAGACTGTAAATGAAATAGGAAATTATTTCATCTAGAGGAGCATATTGGGTACCATTGCTTTGTTATCTGATTTCCTGTTGCACTAGTAGAGACAGTGTGTTTTAATTAAGGTTTTATAAAGACTTCATTGAGAAAAGATTTATGGAACCAGATTCTGTTATTGTGGTTCTATCAAAACCAAAGGGCTGTGTGGAATTGCCTGAAATTTTCCAGAATTTCCTTTTAAAAGCAAGCTGGGGAACAGCTACGATTAAAATATGCAGACATATCCTTTCCATATAGTCATATGACACTTCTGTCATTCTGTTATCCTGATTTGAAATAATTTTTTGTCTTAACTTTTTAACAATTTTCATGTTGCATAATATAGTAGAATGCACATAGTCAGAAGCATATTCATAGCACTCCACTTTGCCCTTTGTATGTTTTGCACATTGTGCTGTGTAATATAATGCAAAACGAGAAGTCAAATACGTAAGGAAACAGATCTAACTGCTTTAAAAGCACTTGTTTCTGTGGATAATTGAAACATCTTTCAACATAGTTCTCATTCATAGGAGTGATGCTCTCCAGCAAGTCAGATGTTCATCTTCCTTCATAGCTTAGATTCAAATCAGACAAAAAATGAAGAACAGGAAGGCAGGAAAGCCATTTAAGAAGAGAGGAAAGATAGAAAAGTGTTTTTACCTTGACACTAACAAAGCTAGAAAGGCACAGAAAAGGTTACTGGAGAGATAGTGTGCACATGAATACATGCACACACGCACCCCAGTGCAGTATGGTATAATCCTTGCTCAGTCTCCATATATTTGGTCCCTGGCTCCATTTTGACAGTTGATGAAACAACGTACACCGAAAGTGCTTTTTGTCAAAAACTTGGAATTGCAATGCACAGGGTATGAAAGAAGCATCGTCACCTGGTGGAAACCAGACCCAGAAAGACAAAAGCTCACAAAGTCAGTGAAGTCCTTTTTAATCCCATGAGAGCTGAATGCCTAAATGTCTTTGAAGATTTGCCCCTCAACAAGAGCTCCAAGGACCCAAAAAAACATATAGCTGAGGGAGGTACATAAGCCAGATATTTTTAATGTCCTAATTGAATTCTTTACCCACAAAAATCAGTTTCCTCCCAGCCTGCATGAGACTGCTGCTCATGTGGCATTCACTGCCTTATGTTCTCCTGCGATAACGGGTTGTAACCGTATGCGCAGTAGTCTAAGCTGCTCTCAAGTAACAAAATTATCAAAAACCAAATAATGTTCACTACCACAGCTTGCTTCAATAGTCGTAATTGTAGAAACAAAAGAAATCCTCTTTTATTTCTCATTAAATGCTTTGATGGTGTGAGAAGGAATGTCCTGAATTTCTTTATTTATTATGTTATATTAATAGAGCAAAGAATTCTAGGGGACTGAAAAGCTTTGAAGAAATGCCTTTTGATCCCAAACCGGAAAAGATTATCGAGAGTAAGCCTAAACTCTTTACAAAAAAAAGTAATTTAAAATGACCAGAGCAGAGTCAATGTCCACTGTTATGGGCTGCATCATTCATACAGCACAAGACAACTGCTGAATAACCCAGAGCTGTTAAGGACCATATTTTGCTCAGAGTAAGGTGTTTATCAGACCTGGCAGTAGAGAAATGTGCAAATGCCTAAAAAGCACATAGAGATGGTGCCACGATACCATCAGGATCTGGAATATTTCTCCTTCTAAGGTATGTGCCATTTTATTTGAGGGTCAGACCACTTTCCGTTAAGAACAAAAGCTGTAGCTCCTATAACAGAAGAATTGATTAAGATCCAAATGAGAGGTGAGTTTTTATTAATCACTCTGAAACTGCTAACTTTGCCCAAACCATCATATTGGTATGTGAAAAGGTTGTTAGCCACTTCTTAAGTCAAAATTGCTTAAATTGCCTTCACATTGGCATTGACAAGACCATCCTAAAGTCTCTTTTTACTAAAGCACACTGCTCTTTCTCATTGAATTAATGCCAAGGGTACATGGAGTCCTGCCCAGACAAATTAAACAGGGAAAGAGGGAAAGCCGTGGCCCCATCAAAATCAATTGAAATACCTGCAACAGGCATCTGTGTGTTCAGGATGGTCTTTTGCTCAAGAAGGCTACAGCTGGAAGCTATATTTATCCTCTATCAAACATGATGGAAAAAAGAGAGCCTTTCCCAAGGTAAATATTTTGCTGTTAAAGTCAATATACATACATAGCTGAATGTGCCCTGGGTCTTAGTGCTGTAGGTCAGATGCAAAGCTGCTTCTTAGGCACAGTGTCACGCAGTTTTAGTTTATGTTTGAAAATCTCAGCCTTCCCAAGGAAGAAAAGTTAGTCCAGCAGCACTCGCACAGGTGAGCACCTCACACTTTGCACTTAGAGTGCTCTGTGAAGGCTTGTTCCTGGCCTTGTGCTGGCTCTGGCCTTTGTCCCTGACCTGCCTGAGAGGAACAGTCTTCTCTGGACACAATCCCATCACTGTTGCAGTTAAACTTTGATTGCAAACAGAACAAGTTGTCTCAGGAGGGAAAATGTTTCTGTTTCAGAGACTGGAGTCAAGCTGCAACAGAAGGAGGATACCAAGGGATACAGAAGTATTCTGGGCATAGGAGCAGTGTGGTGACCCGCAGAGGGGACATTGCAGCTTATCCCTGCTCTCCAGTGAGTCATGCTACCATTTTCAGCTGTGTGGGAATAGGGTACAGCATTATACAGAGGAGTTTCTACTCACATCAGTGATGGAAAGATGGGAAAAGATGGGAGAATAATTATTTTAGCTTCTAGAGAAGTTCCAATTAAAATTAGATTCTAAATAAATGCTGAGTTTTTAATTAATCAAAAATCTGTGTAGATAGTAAAAATTTAATCTCATTTCATGCAACCAAATGGAAACAAGGAAGCAAGATAAAACCTTAGAAACCTCCATGTTCATTTGTCAGATGCTGATGACCACCATGCAGAAAGCACTTTCCTTCACTGTCACCCTCCCACTGGCTGCTAACCCTCCACAAGGCCCAGCAGGCAGAGTGCCACACCACAAATTCACCAGTGAGACACAAAAGAAGCAAGTTTTCTTTCCTCTTCCTATATATATATATATAATTTTACCGTGCAACTCCCTCCTCAGTGGAGCATGGCCCAGTAGTGCTTTGGGCTATGACTAGAGAGTGAAGACTGGGAATGCTCCTTACCAGCACAGCTGGTGGCACAGCCAGGCTCACCCTACTGTGGGTGACTTCTCCACTGCTGTGGGGGAAAAGCTTGAAGGAGGTGTTCCAGTGCAATGAAGGAATTGAGCAGGGGCATCTCTCCTAAAAACCACCCCATGCTTCAAAGCAAATCAAAGAGCCTAGTGGACAGACGTGCAGAGACTGGCTTGGGTAAAGTCAGTTTAAACATTGAAAAATACTACTGTGTGCCTTTCCAGAAAAAACACCTTTGACTCATTCAGGAATTACAACTAGGGAAATGAAATATGAAATCTTTCCAGACCTGATATATTAAAAAAACCCCATCCTTTCTCCATCAATTTTTACTGACAACAAAAACACCTGTGAGTGGCTTTAGGGCTGAAACTTTCCTTGAAACATTCTAGGATGTTCTTGGACATTGAGACATAAAATGTAATTTAATAGTCACATAAGAAAATAATCTGGAAGGTTGAGATCATCCAATCAGAGAATAAACAGAGGCTATGTATCTTATGAATGCAAATAAAATTCAAGAAATTTTGAATATCAAATGCATCCCATGACTTGTTTTTGAACACCCACTGATAGCTTGAGACTCTCTTACATATTATTTTTCTTATATGTACAAATAGCAATGAAAACAGGAAATGTCAAAATAGGAATTATTTCAAGCACCTGTGGGTTGCAGATAATATTCTTCTTTTTGCAAGAAGCAGTCCAAGAATATCTACATCCCATGGTTCTATAAAACTCCCTTTCAAATTCTCTATTATAATAACACATTCTGTTAAATTTAATATTTTTTTTCCTCACCAGATAATTTATAGAAATTATTAGTAAAATATTTCAAACAGCAACTAAATTAGCCACAATGTATTAATAGACAAACTGGTAAAGAGAAAACAGAAGAGAAATTAATTGAATAAATTATTCATTACAGTTTATTCAGTCAGCTTTGATTTAAATGCTTGTTAATCCTTTGAGGGTTAATGTAGTACAATGTTACAGTAGCTCTGGTCAGGAATTCCAATGGATGAAGTGTGATGGTTTTTTTTTCTGAAAAGCAGCACTCTCAGATTTTCCATAAAATGTCAAAGCTGAATAAAAAATTATTTTTGGGCTCTCAGAACATATTATTTCACTAGTCGTTTTCTCCAGCAGGAAAATAATAATTTGTTTCAATAATGTCAAAACATTACAGTATAGAGTACTAATATAAAACAATAAAATAATACGGTATCATAAACCCTGGAAGTATAATAAATGTGCCAGATTTTCTCCAATAAAAAAATTTATCAAAAGTGATAGCTGTTCTGTGAAAGATTTGGACAGACTGAATTCTCTCCTGACCTTTCTGGACTGTGCCAAAAGTTCATGCTGTCTCTCCACGTCCATACTGTGTGGCAAGAAACCCCTATTCAACACAAATCATAATTCAGGAATTATAATTTCTAAATTTAACTATGAAGCTTTATCAAGAAACCTCCTCACAGGCACAGTGTTTAAATCCTAGAATGTGATGTTGGCTTGCCTGAATAGGCATAGGAACAGTCAGATGTCTTGTTTCTGTAAGGGCTACCTCACATCTTGACATGGTGCTCTTAGTTTTCGGTCCATTACTATTTCATCATCTCATAGCAAAAAGATCAAGTGTTCAAGTAGAAATAAAGATCCACATTACACAGATTTAAATACAGATCACACATTTTAAAGACCAGAATCAGGTGTCAGAAGGAGCACAGACCCAAGTTTACACATCCACCTGGGCTTTTAATGAGCCACAAAAGGGCTCACACTCTCTGTGTTTCCTGCTGTTAACAAGCTGTCTGAACACCTATAAAGCCTCCCGGCAAGGATTCAGCTCCTAAGCACAGTGACCTTTCCCGAGGATGCTCCTGATGTGGAAATACATGGTGACTGTGCACATAAACATTTCCTTGGCTGCAGTCAATCAAACCTCCTGTCTCTAACTTTCTTCAGCCCATAACTTGAGGAAGACATAAGTTTTAACTCTCCTTCCAGAGACTTATTGACTGCCCTCACCTAAAAATGAGCAATGCTCTCTCCTCTGGGGTCTGCGTGTGTGGAATCACCTGCTGTCAAAATGACGAAGGACTGAACTAACCGCAGGCACACCAGTGGCTTGCCAGGAGGTTAAACACTGCCCCTGACCCATGGAGGCCCAGCTCAGCTCCTTCAAACCAGCACATCAAGTAGATATGGACAAATGAGGCTTGCAGGAGACCCTACAGGGCAGTAATGGGTGATGTCCACAAGCAGACTCTGGATGCTGAACACAGTGTGGGCAAACACTTGAAGTGGATGTGTGACACAGCTCCAGGTGGGAGGCTGCAGGAGACTCCAGCAGGAAATTGTCCCCTCCAGAAGAGCAAGGTCTCTGAGCTACTTGAAACCTATGGAGAGGGCTAACAGACAAATCTCAAGGGCAGCCAGGATTTCTCTACAAAGCATTACAGGCTGGAAAATGACACTGCCTTTTGAAGAAAATGACACTTTCCTCTCCTTCTCCTCCCCTCCTGGGCCTGCCCATGGGGCCCAGCGAGGATGGTGCAGGATGGCAATAAAAGATGGATAGCATGGGCAAGCTCTCTTGTGCATGAGTAACCTGGCACCAGCTGGGACTGTGGCACCAAGAGCTGCCTGCTGGGCTGAGATCAGGGTGGAGGCAGTGCCCAGTCCCCAGCACAGACAGACGGGCAGAGGTGCTTAAGCTCTTGTGTGTGCCCAGTGTATAATTAGGGCATAACAAAGACTGGTGTTTGAAGGCTCACTCACGCTGTTCAGTTAATTATGGTAGGTAATTTATATCTTTTATTGTTCTGCAAACTTGAAACTTCTATTTCAGTGAGAGTGGAGCGACAGCTGATGTAAAAAGTGCTCTTATAAATAAGCATGGGTTGCGGCAACTGGAGAGAGGATGTTCTACAGCAACAATCGTTCTCTGTTAGAATATTGGGGGGAAAATTGCAGCACATTAAGAAAGCAATAACACTCAACAGGGTGTGCATTCATCAGGCAATATGTATGCACAGGGAGCAGGCAGGAGCATGGAGAGCAGCCAGCCATGCAGGCTTAGGTAACAATTATTCTGGTGAGGTGAGTCGGGCCCTGCTGATCGATGCACAAACCAGTGCTGAGAAGAAACATCCACCAGCTCAGTTCTCACAGACTCCAAGTGCCACTAAGGATTTGCCACAGCAACTAGGCAAGTCACACACTGCCTCTGGGGTCCCATTTTCCTTAAGGATGAAATGGATTAAACTGACTGACTTTCTCAGGGGAGTCACTTGCTCTGTACCAGGAAAGAGTGGCAGTACTGCTGCTGCTGCTGGCCGTGAAATGAGGATAATGTATCTCTGCAGATGATGGTGGGGAAGCTCCTGGCTAGCACAAGTGAGTCACTCACTGTGCAGGGTTGGTAGGAAGGGGGAGCAAGCCATTCTGTTCAGGAAGAGTGGTGTTAATTCCCAGAAAGGTCTTTGCAAAGACTGGAAGACAGCAAGCCATCAGTATCTACTTAAGGCTCCTGTGTCTGACCTCTCCTATAGTTCTCCAGGACCATGCCTCAACTGGCCATCCACAGAGGTTGGCTCCACAACCACATGGCACCCTGGGATGAGTTATGCTGCAACTGTAAGGAAGACCTTTGAGACACAGACTACCCTCCTTGCATTCAAAAACAGTAGTAGAATTGGAAATTTTGACGTTCTTTCCCCCATATGGCATTTGCAGCTGTGCTTTTTTAGGAAAAAAAATGCTTTTCATATGTGTTGGGTTTTCTTTTTTTGAGAAACCAAAGCAAATATAAAGAGAAAGATATTCTTTCTAAAAGGAGAACAAATTTAACGAGACACACCTCAGAGAATCAGGCAAGCAATCCACAAAACAGCCTTCAAATGCTCCAGCTGATTGTTTCTCACACTCATGATGTATGTGCACATGATACGCATAAATCCACTTGCCTCACACAGAGAAAACAAAAAGGGAGTGAGTTCATGGACTGCTTTTCATTCACTCACCATACACATGTTTCATTGCTGAGCATATGTATGCACGGCACATCCACAAAGAGCAGCAACAGTTACATATGGTGCAGACTGCTGTTAAGAGCCTGTCACAATGCACTTCCCAGTGTTTGAACCAGGGTAGGCTCATTTGAAAGGATTTTGCAAGCCACTCAGACTTACATTTTGGAGGAGATGGATAGGAGAGGGTTATAGGACAGCTCTAATGTTTTTATGCACAATCATGAAGCTAAATTCCCTTCCTTTCTCTCTCTCCCCTCTAGTTGACATCTCAGCATCTACTTGAGAGCACAAATTGACCAGAAGTCTGCATCTGCCAAATAACTCTCCTTCTTAAGCTGTATTTATTAACCACCTATTTTCATTCTCTCCCTCTGCCCTTCAGGAATTAATTCAGTGTATTCCTCACAATATATTCCTTTCCACAAACTACATTCCTTTAATCTAAAAGTAAGCAAATGTCCTGAATCAGGGACAAGAAACTCCTCTGTAGTGGTTTGAAAGCAAAACGAGTAAGAGGCTCCAAGTCAGAAATACAATTTAATAAGAAGAAAAGGAAAAAAAGTAAAATAAAATAAAATAAATGCAGTAATAGAAAAGACCACTGACAGAGTCAGAATACAACCTGAGCAGGGTAATGGAAGCAGTCCAGATGAGGGGGTCTTCCTGAAGCAGTGAACTCATAGAAAGGTCTGGTAGCTCTAGTCCTCTGGGAATCCAGTGGGTAAGGGCTCCTGTACTGTCCCAAATCCCAGATTATATCCAGGTGAGAATGTTTGGCTCCTCCCCCTGGGCGGAGCATCTCACAATGGGATGATGAGTCATACAGGGGGTCCTTGATGGCCCATTAAAGAGAGATAATTCCCTCTGGGAGTTATCTATGAGTCATGCAGCAGGCATTTGATGGGCCATTAACAGAAGACACCCCAGAGGGAGGGGGACCTGGGAGAACACTGCTTCAGCAATTGGATTCAACCGTTCATGAAGATGGTGATAGAATACTTTGTGCACATCCTATACTACAACCCAGGACACCTCCTTCTACTGTCCTACCAACATCCAGGCACAAGTAGACCAAATTCACCACATGGTGTTGTGTGTGAATAGAGATACAAGTACTGTAATTAATGGAGGGCCAGGTCAGAATTTTAGGGTGCAATTTTCATGTGTACACCCATTTCAACGCTCTATTCCTTCTCCTTCCAACCTAGCTAGTCAGTCCATTTTGATTCTGTTTTTTTCCACCGTCCAATTTTCTATCTTTTGTTTTGTGGTGTTGGACGTGACCAGAGCTCATGACAGGGTGAATTTATCTGTGATACACCAAGGTCCTATACACATCACTAAATTGCCAACCCAACAGAGAATGAGCTTACTGCTCCCCAGCCCTTGTATATCCCCACAGAAAAGGCATCAATGCAGCAAAAGGCATCACTACAGCAGGAATCAGGATTGGCCCTGAAGTTCCTGTGCAATTCTCAATTCCAAATGAAACACAGGCAAATTCCCACCAACTCTATTTGTGCATCAGAAATATGACATAAGATTGGAGGAATGGAATACCTCTTCTACGAAGAAAGGCTGAGAGGATTGGGTTTATCCAGTCTGAAGAAGAGAAGGCTCTGGGGAGACCATGGAGCAGCCTTCCAGAATGAAAAGGGAGCCTGCAAAAAAAGATGGAACCAAACTTAAGATAGGACAAAGGGTTTTAAACTAAAAAAGGGTTGATTTAGATTATGACAACGAGGGTTGTGAGACACTAGTACAGGTGCCTCAGAGAGATGTCCCATCTCACTCAAGGTCAGGTTGGATGGGGCTCTGAGCAACCAGTTCTAGTTGAAGATTTCCCTGCTCATTGCAGGGAGGTTGTACTAGATGACTTTTAAGAGCCCCTTCCAACAATCCTATGAATACAATAAATTTTTATTCATTTGTAAACAGATGTAGCCATTGTCTTTTATTAAAATAAATAAATGCAAGCAGTGACTCAGCACATACAGAAGGAATCTAATATCACCACAGTTAAGTAGAAAATGTCCTGTCATTATAAACCTGATCTTGTCTCCCTATCACTATTTAGCTTTGCAACAGTTAAATCTGTCTTCTTAAATTTTCATAGGCTAGATTTGATGATAATGTGTAATATTGCTGGAAAGTTTGGAGGTAAATGGGATAAGATATTTAGGTGAGGCAGCACTTCCACTACTTCCTCTCTTTTCCTTGGCCATCTTCAGATGCATTAGCATGCTGTGAAGAACCACCATTTTCCCTTTCTCCTGGAGCACCTAGTACCTCTCCCAAGGAAAACAAGCTGGTCCCACGCTCTGCAAAGAGCTTATTACTTGGCCCATGCTTAGCAGCCTCTGTTCAGGACAAGCACCTTATGAAACAGAAACATTATTTAGATGCAGGGACAGGCATTCATTAGCTAAGAGGTCAGCAGCCTCTCCAAATCTCAACAGCCCAAATCCACGCACAGCTTCAGAGGGTGAAGTTGGTGTGGGTGGAACAGGAGGGCAAAAGCCAAATGCAGAGAGGAAGCAGACCCATCGAGGGGTGCAACTCAGCTCCCTCTCCTGTGTGTACAGAGCAACAGGATCCTCTTATCTCTTCCAGCTTTGGATAAGCTTGAGCTCAGATTTCTATTGTTGCAGGTCTTGCCCTTGTTTTCTGCTTCGGAGTGCAATAAAGCACAATGTTCTACGACTTTGTAAGCATTTTAAATTACTTCACATATGGTTTTGAATGTTTGACAGATTTATACTAAATATAAATGGTTTTTATGAAATAACTGTGTGAAAGTGTTTCTTTGCAAATCACTGTGTCAGCTGTGAGCAGAACTTAAACCCAGGGCTTAAATATACCAATCATAGCTTCAATTTTGCATTAGGCTGTCTGAAAAGCCTCTGGGAAATAAAAAACAAACCCACAAACATTTCAGCTTATGGTGCACCAAGGGGTTAAGCTGAAGGACAAGAACAGAAATATAATTTTAATTGTGCATATTTTTCCTAGTTACTCCAGTAGTTTCTGCCTCATAAATTCTCATGACAATTGCGTGGTGCTGAACTTTTCTGCTGGGAATCCCAAAGGAAAGGCTTAACCCTTTTACTTTCTTGAAGTTTTCTAATTAATTCTATTCCTTTCAGGGAGAGGAGGCAGCTTACCCAAATGACCAGTCCCAAAACAAACACTGACGTAGGTACTGTACTGTACTGTATGTGCTTTGCACTTTCAATTTGCCTGCCTGGGTCACCAAGGAATAGGCAAACTCATTCAGGTAAAATTAGAATTGACACAAACCTTACTATTTAAATAGGTTTTTTGAAACACGGGGGCCTATTAACCATTGCTTTGTAGGGTGAATCCAGGGGCTTGTGTTTAAGCTAATGTCCCACTGAAGTCACTATGGGAAGGGTGGAATTAGGCCCTGGGTACTTTGTTTTCCCCAGCAGTGGCTGCCTGCTAATTGCAACTGTTGAATGCATGCATATTCATTACACCACGGAGCTTAGGAAGCTGCAGCTAATGTGCTGAATCAGACAGTAAATCAGACTGATTAAGATACACTTTGGTTTAAAAGACACACTAATCACACAGCCTTATCTTAGGAGCTGACTTTCAAATCACAACACAAGGGATGTTGTAAGGAAGACAGGGACCTGAACAGGTGTTTAATGTCAACCTCGAGGAGCAGTGGGGCCCTGGGGGGATCCAGATGTCTCCTGCAGGACTGACAACCAGCACAGTCACTGCAGTGGGAGGACTGACATTGCTTCTTGCTGAACCCACGTGATCTCAGATTTCCCACAGCTCCTCCTGGCTTCTACCACACTCCAACAATGGCATAATTCCACCCCCCCATTCCATAGGTAGAAAGTCTTGGGAGACTCCAGCAGAACCCCCAAGTGCAATCTTTGCAACCTAGGAGCTAACCCAGCCCAGTGTTTCTCACGCCTGTTATTTTAAACATTACTCCCTAGGGTTCTGGATGTGATAAATCTTTGCTTTGGGGTAAGATGGAGGGGGTCAGCTGGAAAATGCTTATCCCAATTGCAAAATAACTGCCTCAGAATATAAACAAGTAGTTGAATCTGCAAGCCATGCCCCATGTTCGGGAGCCTGGAGACCTTATGGTATGAGATTTTGGGAAGTGTGTCCAGGCACAAGTGTGCTGGGATCTATTTCTGCTCCTCTCATCCTTGTTCTGTGCTGTGGAAGACAACATACATGAAGGTGCCCTGCTGTATGCACAGTGGGGCTCCTTTTCACCTTGATGCAGATTTCTTTACTTGGCTCTCAAATACACTGTGGGAGTAAATGCATTCCCAAGAGTTGACTGTGGAGAATAATTGTGGATTCATTGTAGAGCACCTCTGCAATGATATCTGCTTTCAGTGTTAGCCATTTCATGTCTCTCTGTCCTATAGGAAAGGAGTTCTTCCTTACACAAGGAATTCTGCATCTGCCTGGAAGCCAAGCGTGGGAGAAGAATGAGACCTCTATAAATGTTCTCAGTGAGTTGTTTGTTTTGTGATAAAGAGCATGCTATGCTGATACCTTCAAGTCTTTAACATTCATGACTCACAATTTAAAGCCTGAAACATGTAGTGATGTTTGCTTCCAGATTTAACCTTCTGAAGCCCCTTTGCTTTTGCTTCAGATTCATTTAGCTTGACAGTTATGTAAATTCGAGCCATTGGACTGAAATTTCCATCCTGGTTTGAATGAGCAATGCCTCCCCTTCATGAAACCGCCATGTCTGAAAAGGTGCATGCACACAAAAAAAGGCACTCTCTGGTTTTGAAGTCTGCCAAGTGTTTGCAAACACATCTCATTTTTGTCTGGTTCACTCTCAGCCTTCTCTATACAGAAGTGAAAGACGTGGGAGGAAATCTTCCTCCCCACTTCATCTCTCTAGCTATGCCCCTCTCAGCAGCAACATACACAAAGGCACTGCAGTCTGTAAGGTGTGATTTGAAGGATGTGTTGGACTTGCCTATTCTGCTACAAATTTTGTGAGATCTGACAGCTCTGTTACCTTCCTTTGGCTCCCCATAACACAGATATCCAACACAGGAACATTTCTGCTGTGTTGGTGCAAAAAGACACACAAGCTATTGCAAATGGTGGCAAAGATAATTTCCAGGAGAGATCTCACCAGAACCCCAACAAATACTATGACTTAAACCCTAGGTCAAAGGATTCTGCATCGGGGGTGAACTTGTATCTCATTCTAAGCATCTAGTTTTCTGACACCAAACTCAACCCTTAGCCATCCTCTAAGCCTGCAAGCGTTCAGAGCTGTACCTTAGCATTTCAGTCCTGTGTTTAGCTAGTACTAAAGCTTCTGGAATACACTGTCTTCCATCTCCAAACAGCCACCATGCTCATTGCCTCTGCATTACTCACCTTCACTTGAATTACCCATAGAGTGAGGCTGGGAAGACAGCAGAGACAAAAGAAACCGATGCAATACATTAGTCACCCTAATAATAATAATAACTGAGGAAAGAAGTGGTGAATTAGGAAGCAGAAGGGAGTAAATATTTCAGCTGACGTTTGAATGCACACAACACAAGTTGGCATAGAGCTGAGAGAAGACGGATCTCTCACCAGCCAAATTTAGCTGTATGGCAGGTCAGAAGCTGAGCAAGACAGAGAAGTTAGCCTGGAGCAATCCACAGAGAGTTTTGAAAAGAAGAGTAACTTCTAAGCAAAACACAGCCTGAGTGGGCAGTGCTGTTGTGGTCAATCCCAAATTAGAAGAGAGCTCAGCATGGAGAAATATGATCATGCCTTAAAATAATACTGGCAAAAGTGCCAAAAAAATGGAAAACAGCACCGTTTGGCACATCTTTCAGCAGCTGTACAGCAGGCAAAAGGAACACTCAGAGAGGAATGACTATTGGAAACAATTCCTATGAGATGGAGTGGCAGAGTTGGACCCACAAAGGGAAGGAAATCAGTAACTCTTATTTTCTGTGACCCTGCCTGTGGCACAAAGTAAGCAAAAGCCCAGGACAGGGTGGGGATAACAATGGTAAGTAAATCCAAAGGATGGCTGACTGTTGCAGCTGCCTCTCTTGATCACTGTGGCACTACAGAGGCTCTCTGTTCTAGCTCAAGGTACTGACCCAGTTGCTCAAGCTGCCATCTCTACCACCTACCTACCACCAGAGAGGATCACCCTCTTTTTCAACCACAATCTATTTTCCTGTGCCCACAGTTCCATCAACTGTTTTTTTCTTTAAAAGGCACCTTGAGGCTGATGTCCTGAACAGCCCCTCTTCCACAGGTCTCACACCTTGAATGGCAGTCAGAGCAGCAGGGACAAAAAGCACTACAAAAGGAGCATTCAAGAGAGGCAAAACAGATAAAGGACATCTTTTGTGCTTTCAAAGCCTCTCCTATCAAGTTCTGCAGGTTTCTAACAGTCACTGCCAGAAAAATTCACATGGCAGAGAAACTCTGCTCATCTCTTGCTTGGCAGCAGGCTCTGCCTCCAAAGCAGAATCTTGCACTTGCTTGTCTGTCTCCACTTTACAATCTGATGTTGCTGCACAATGGATCACATTTAGGATACTATTATATTAAACCGTGTAACTTCACTGCCTTGTGCAAAGCATGTTACGTGTCTGTAAGGAGAAAATATATATCTCTTTAAGGCACCTAAAGAACATGGTATCAAACTGGCAAATGACACTTCCTTTCTAAGATGAAAACAAAAAAATGCTTCAGAGGAAATGGATTTCAACATATAATTTTCAAAAGCAGATTTTATAGGCTGATGTAGCTAGACTGTGTTAGTAAGAAGATATCATCTTCAGCCCAGGGCAAGGGAAGAGGAAGCAGCAGCATGCTGCATAGGCAGACCTTTTGCCAAGAGCAGAGATTAACTAGCATGCAGATATACTTTATAAGGGTCCAAATGGATGTTGAGCCACGAAGAGAGACTGCAGTTAAGTGGAAATAAGCTTTGCTGAATACATGAAATGCCAAAGGATCTGCAGAGGAACTCTTAGCAGAAAGAGCCATTAATCACTGTAGCCAGCTGCATCCCATATACAGTGCTCACCTCGTGAACCTGAAAAATATTACTGTAATAAGAAAAAAGATGTCCTTCAAAAGCTTCTTCAGGTGCCCTGTGCAGAGACTGCAGTAACTCTTTAACAGATTATTTTCTGGCTGTATTTCTTAGTAGGCGGATTCCTCTGCTCCATTTCCAACAGCAACTGACATAACTAACATCACTTTCATCTGTCGCAGTCACCTTCCCCTATCTTTTCCCTACAAAAAGAGCTCAGACAAGTGTGGGAATGGCAAGGGTGGGGGGGGAGCTGAGGGGGAAAGAAATGAATTGGATCATCCAGTTGTAAACTTTACCACCTCTCTCTCGCCTGCCACAGGTAGAGCTAAAATTCCCAAAGGCCTTTCATGAAGGGCAAATACCAAATGCCTTCTTTTTTCTCCAATTCTTTTGATGTGGCTGTGATCCTAATCAAACAGTGAAAAATAAAACCCCATGCATGGAAACAAGATCACCTCTGGGTTCAATCTGGCTTACATTTCCATCCCCTGGAGTTGAGTCAGCATCAGGCGTTCCAGCTGCTTAAAGAAGAAAAAGGTGAGCTGCAAGTATTACTCACAGGCGGAGGCAGCAGCAGGCAGGGACAAGTGAGTCAATCCTCAGATGGCCCCAAGAGTTCCCATCATCCTTTCTACATCAGCACATTTTAAAGTAGATCCAACATGACCTTGTAAATTCCCCCCTACGTCACCACAGGGGCCTTGAGGACCTCCTCCTTTTTTACAATTCAGCTTTCATGTCTCTCCCTTTCTCATGCATATTGCATTTTATAAGTCACTTGCCCTAAAAAAGGTATAAAAAGTTGCCTGAGTATGTCAAATTGCCTACAGAGAAGGGACTTTCCTAAGCAAGGGCTCTCCAGCTGGGACTATTCACATTAAATTGGAAGCTAACTCCTGAGGACACCAGGGCTGCTGCCTGGAACACCCATTTAATTTTCTAAAAATAAGTCGCTGTTATTCATAGAATACCAGATTGAAAGGGGACCTCAAGGATCATCTGGTCCAACCTTTCTTGGCAAAATGACGGTAGTAGCATGATCTAGATAAGATAGCTCAGCAACCTGTCCTGCCATATCTTAAAAGTGTCCAATGCTCAGGAATCCACCACTTCCCTGGGGAGTTTATTCCAATGGCTGACTGTTTTCATAATGAAGAATATTCCTCTTGTGTCTAATCAGAACATTCTCAGAGGTTACTTATATCCTTTACCCCCCATCTTTTCTGTGTGACTCCTTGTAAAAATAGATTGTCCATCTTCTTTGTAGCCTTTATATGCTGAAACATGGTGACAAGGTCTCCCTAAGCCTTCTTTTGTCAAGACTGAAGAAACCCAGTTCTCTCAGCCTTTTCTCATATGTCAGGCTCTCCTCCATCTGGGTCATGTTTGTGACTTCTCCTCTTACACCCTGTCTAGGGAATCCAATTGCCTGATCACCACTCTAAAGTGCCTGTGTGCAAACACACAGAGCATGAGGAATAAGCAGAAGTAGAAATCTATGTGTGGTCACAGGGCCATGATCTCATTGCAATTACAGAGACACGGTGAGACAGCTCACATGACTGGAGTGCTGTCATGGATGGCTATGTACTATTTAGAAAGGACAGGTCAACGAAGGGCAGTGGTAGAATTGCTCTTTATGTGAGAGAGCAACAGGAATGTATTGACCTCCACCCTGAGCCAGATGAATGAGCTGAGGGTTTACAGGTAAGAATTAAGAGACAGGCTAATATGCTGTCATCACAGGGTGATGCTGCTGTGGGTGTTTACTGTAGGTCACCTGATCAGGAGAAGGAAGCTGATAAAGCTTTCTATGGACAGCTGAAAGTATCCTCAGGGTCACAGGCTCTGGTTCTCCTGAGGGACTTTAACCACACTAATACTTATTGGAGAGACAAAATGACCTGGCACAGATAGTCCAGGAACTTCCTGCAGATCATTGATGAAAACATTTTGATGCAAGTGGTGGAGGAGCCAACAATAAGGGTGTGTTATTGGACCTTGTACTAAAAAATCAGGAGGAACTGGTTGAAGATGTGAATCTTGGGGGCAACCTTGGCTGTAGTGACCATGAGATGGTGGAAATCAGGATCCTGCATGGAGCAGTAAGCAGGACTAGAACCCTAAACTTCCAGAAAGCCAACTTAGGCCTCCTCAAAGACCTACTTATAGGAATCCCATGGGTTAGGGCTCTAGAAGAGAAGGGGGTCCAAGAGAGATCATCAATATTCAAGCATCATTTCCTCCATGCTCAAGACCAGTGCATCCCTATATGCAAGAAATCAGGCAAAGGGGGCAGGACACTTGCATGGTTGAGCAGGGAGCTTCTAGTAAATCACAAATGGAAGAAATAAATTTATGGAATGTGGAAAAAGGGAAAAAACACATGGGAGGGCTAGAAGAACATCAGAGTATGAGAGGATGTGATGTGGAAGGCCAAAGCCCACTTGGAACTGAGTCTGGCAAGGCATATCAAGGACAACGAAAAGGGCTTTTACAAGTGCGTGAACAGCAGAAAGAAGATTGGGAAAATATGAGGCCACTGCTGAATCAGATGTGTGTCCTGGTGATGGAAGACACAGATAAAGCAGAATTACCAAATGCCTTCTTTTCATCAGTTTTACTGCTGGTGTCAGCCCTGAAGAATCTCAGACCTTTGGAGGAAAAGAAGACTGGAGAAAGGAAGACTTACCCTTGGTTGTAGAGGGCTAGAGATTGGCTAGACAGATTTAACAATCATAAATCTGTGGGCCCTGATGGGATACACCTATGGGTGCTGAGGGAGATGTTGTCAAGCCAGTCTCCATTATCTTTGAAAAATCATGGAGCACAAGAGAGATACCTGATGACTTGAGGAAAGACGGTGTTACTCATGTCTTCAAAAAGATAGATGACCCAGGAAAATACTGGCCAGTCAGACCCTTGGAAATGTGATGAAACAGATTATTCTGGAGGTTGTCACCAAGCATGTAAAAGAAAGTCATAAGAAGTAGTCAGCATGGATTCACCATGGGGCAATCATGCTTGACCAATCTGATAACCCTCTATGATGGCATGGCAGGAAGGGTTAATCGAGGGAGAGCAGAAGATATTATCTACCTCAACTTCAGCAAGGCTTTTGACACTGTTTCCTGTAACATCTCTGCAGGTAAGCTCAGGAAATGTCTGTTAAATGAACGGACAGTGAGGTGGATCAAGAATGGCTGAACAGCAGGGCTCAGAGGTCATGATCAGAAAAGCAGAATCCAGTTGGAGGCCTGTAGTCACTGGCATTCCCCAGGGATCAATCCTGGGTCCAGCCTTATTCATTGTTTTTATCAACAACTTGGACAAAGGGATAGAATGTACCCTGAGCATGTTTGCTGATGGTACAAAACTAGGGGAAGTGGCTGATACACCTGAAGGCTGAGCTGCCATTTACAGGCTGGAGAACTGGGCAGAGACAAACCTAATGAGGTTCAACCAGGCTGAACAGATCCTTTGCAGATCCTTTTCCTCCCCAGGGTCCTGCGCCTGGGAAGGAATAACCCCAACTCCCAGCACAGGATTGGGTGTGACCTGCTGGAGAGCAGCTCTGCAGAGAAGACCTGGAAGTCTTGGGTGACAAGATGACAATATGCCAGCAGTGGCCTGGTGGCCAAGGAGGGTCAGGGGGATCCTGGGGTGCATTGGGAAGAGTGTGGCCAGCAGGTCAAGGGAGGTGATCCTGCCCCTCTACTCATCCCTAGTGAGGCCACATCTGGAGTGCTGTGTCCAGTTCTGGGATCCTCAGCACAAGACAAGGAAGTAATGGAGAGGTTCCAGTGAAGGCCCCAGAGCTGATGAAAGGTCTGCAGTATCTCTTTAATGAAGTGAGACTGAAGGAGCTGGGGATGTTTAATCTGGACAAGAGAAGGCTGAGAGGGGATCTCATTAATACATATAAATATCTCGAAGGTGGGTGTCAAGAGAATGGTGACAGACTTTTTTCAATGGTGCCCAGAGCCAGGATGAGGAACAATAGCCATAAATTAAAACTTTGCTGCAGAGCACTGAAACAGGCTGCCCAGGGAGGTTATGGAATCTTCCTTTCTGGAGACATTCCAAACCCACCTGGACACATTCCTGTGTAGCCTGCTCTATCTGACCCTGCCTTGGCAGGGGGTTGGACTGGATGATCTCCAGAGGTCCCTTCCAATCATAACAGTTCTGTGATTTTGTGATTCATTTGATGACTTTCCCAGGGACTCCAGTAAGACTGATGAACCTATAAATACCCGGATCTTCCTTTACAATTATCTGGTAGATGGGGGTGATACCAGCTTTCTTCCCATCTTCTGGGATAACCCCAGTCTCCAGATTTCTCAAGGATTATGGAGAGTGACATTGCAATGATGTCAACCAGCCCTCTGGCTGGATAACACCCTTGGATGGATAACATCAGGGCCCAACAAATTCCTGTTCACACAACAAATCTTCTTTTACTGAGGGTATGTCTGTGTATACATCAACCTGGATTTTTGTTATCAAAAAAATAGTGCTCCTAAAGCCAGAGATGGAGAATGTGTTGAGAACATTTTCAGCATTTTTGGGAACTAATTCACCTGTCTTGTTTGACAGCAGGCCAATAATTTCCTTCTGCTTCTCCTTTATGTACCTTAAGAACTCATTCTTGTAGGTTCTAACACCTCTGGCCAATTGCAAGTGAAAAGGAGCTTTTCCTTTTCTAAGTGCATCTCTGCATGTCTTGGCAATGCCCTTAGAATTCTCAACTACAACTACTTTATGACTGACTTTCATGTGAAGTGTGCCTGGTACACTGGTTCAGACAGACCACACAGGGCAGGGCTTGCCTGGTTGCACTATTGCCTTGGGATAATCTCATTTACTGAGACAGCCCTTGTGAAATGCCTGGGGCATAGGAAATGTTGAAAAGCTGGAATACCTCATCCAGCTCACATTCAGACTAGCCAAAGGAGGTGTAGGTCAGGGTCACCAATACTCCAGTGTATTCCACAAACTCACAGCCCATGCATGGAAGAGGTGGAGACTGCTGACAGTTTTTATTTTTGCCCTCAGAAGTTCTCCGAGTTTGTCCTCTTATTTAAAACACAGTTCCTCAACTGTTGTAAATTGCTTGAGACCCTCTGACTTTCACAGAACAGCTCCAGTTTATAGCAAGTGAAAACTGAGATGAGTTTCCATGCTTTTCACAAAAGAAAAATAAAATAGAGATCAATACCTTGCCAAGTGGCAGACACTTAAAAGTGATAATGCTTAAGATATATTTCTGTAAATGTATTTATCCATTTATTTTATGGCTCATGCAATACCTCTCAAGTTATGTATCTAACATTGTCCTCTGTCTAATGCAGTCCTTGAAATGTCTTGTCTCTCACTTGTAGAGAGATTTTGCTCTAAATGTGCTCTATGGCTGGACAAGCCCTGTAACACAAGACACCAGACCCTCTCTTACTCACACAGGTATTGGTAAAATTGCTCATACTTTCAGAAATGGCATCATATAGTGAATGTAGACACCTGGGTCTTGTTCCTCTTATTGGCAGGTACACTGTCAGTTCATTAATCAGTTGCTAATTTCCCTTCCTCCTATATATAGTGCCAATCCTTAAGGGCATATACTTTATCATGTTGAGGGGCTGTTGACTCTCCTACACCTCTTTATAACAAGCAGCAGCACATCAGAAAGATTACCCTGTGTCCACTGGGTTTATGGTGATGACTTTGGCAGTAACACCCAAAGGAAAGTAATGAATGTTTTATACACAAGAATTATTTCACACCTACCAGTGATGGATTTGCATCCTCACATTGCTGTAAGATTCCCTCAGCCGAATCCTCCCCAGTGGCTTAATAAGCAAGGTGATTGCCTCAAGCAATTAAAAACTCCAGGATCTATTCCAAGCTCATTTTGTTGCCAAGTTAACAGTACAGTAACAAAGGTAATTTAGAAGCATTGAGTGTTCTTCGCTTACCGTTTTCCTCTCTGGTTTCACGTAACCCTGAGGACACCGTGTCCAGAAATGGGAGCTAAGGTAACAAGCTGAACAAAGGTGTGGCAGAGCTCTTCTCTTTTGGAGTCACCGAGGGGCAAGTGCAGGTGGGACACAGCTGCATGTTTCCCTTTTGGCACAACTGTTGCCTTCCATCCTTCACACCTTTCTGCTGCTTAGGGGTGTCATTTTCTGACTTCACATTGCAAGACTAGAACTAACGTAGCCTGACGTAGTCTCTGACATTCAATTAGTCCTTTTCTCTCACACTTAGACATGTACATACTTTTTAGGGAAAGAACCCCATGAGTACCTAATGTGCCTCATAGGTCTAAAGAAGAAAAATCTTCCCTCCAGTTTGGAAGTTCCTGTTATGCAAATCTGCTGACCAATACACAGACTTATGGCTTCTGAGATGTTTTTCCCATAGTCTTTGAAATAAAGCTGACTTGCAAATAAAAAAAACCAAGCTTTTGCACAGAAAAAATCAAAAGGAACTTTTGAAATGGGGTGTAGAAAGAGTGTTTTTGTTGAAATTTGCAGGTTTTGAGGGGAGGTTAATCAAAAACTGGGGAAAGTTTTGGTATTGAGAAATTTCCATCCTGTTTTGAACTAAAACATATATGGGAAAAGTTTAAAAAACAATTCAAGCAGGCCTACATTTAACTGCTTGGAAAAAGTAATTTCAGTCAGGTAAGTTAACATGGAGACCTGCAAGCTGATTATGCAGGTAAGAATTAGAAGTATTCAGAGTTATAATTTTCAATTCAATTTCCACACCACATAGAGAAAAGGAGGATATTAATCCTCTAAATAAAGACACCACCTTTAACCAGGTGTGGAAGAGACTGAAAAATTCTCAAACTTTTATAAGTATGTTATAAAATATATCATATTTAACAAGGAAAAGGGATGCAGTTTTCTGTAACTCCAAACTGTCCAAGCTTTGTTGAGAAAAAAAATGCATGTTCTGAAAGATCAAACACACAGCTTTGCCAAATCAGAGGGAAAAAATTATCTGAAATACCTGTCACATCTTTAAGTTAATTACATTTTTAACACTACATGGCCTCCAGCCCTCACCGTTTTTCATCCATCTCACCTCTACCAGGTTTTCAAAGGTGGTAAACATCTAATTGGCCTGATTTAAGTTCAGTGTTGTGGCAAAGTACTTCCAGATAAAAATAATGACATAGCTAGGTAGCTCTGCTCACATTTGTAAAGCACCTTGGTATTTCTTTTAGGGCAACGGTACACAAAGTGAACGTGAGACACACATAAATGCAGACACAATTTCACTTGCTTGTCTGTATTTATCCCCCACTCTCAGTTTCATTAACTTTTCCAAGCCACTCCATGGCTTTGTTCTTTAAGTTGTTTGAAACAGAGCAAACAAGAACATACATTTTCCATCAGTGAGACAAGATATTTGGACCATACTATGGGAAGATAGTAAATAGGGTATTAATTGCCATCCCCAACTCCCCTCCCAGCCATCTAAAAAAACACAAGCTGTCTATTGCCCTCCTATAATTGAGATGAGCCTTTACCAAATGTTTTATGCACCAAACTAACACACCACAGTGTAATAGCCTTTGACATCTTCTTGCTTTGTGGCTTTATGAAGGCCAGATTTACACTAATTTGCAATTAAAGGAAGGATGAGTTAATGCCAAATATACACTTTTGAATGCCAGTCATGTCAGTACTACAGTTGTTAAAAAAAAGTTAAATATCCCTAATAATTGAAAAAGTGTTTTTAGAAATATTCTAATGGCGAAATGTCTTCACTGTGGGCTTGGGACTACTTGGACTATAAATGAGTTAATTAGTAAAAAAATATCCTCCTAACAGGGAGTGGAGCTGTGCAGTTCTTCATGTAGACCATACACGTGGATCAAAACATCAAGAGTATCCACACCAACAGGCTGAGTACTACAAGGTGGAAGCCAGTGCTAGTGGGACACCTGGATTCCCATGAGCTCAGCCAGACCTCTGCTTATCCAGAAAACAGGGAAAATAGCTTGGAGAAAGGGTATCTACAACAGAGGAATGATTTGCATTTCCTGAATGGAAAAACAATTTGTGTCCAAAGAAAATGCAAATGTAGGTGTGTGTTGTATACTGCAGGGGGGGTGGGGGGGAAGCCAAATTCTTCTGCCAGTCAGCTGCTCTCCCTGTTTGTAGTAGTGTCCAGTGACAGTCAGGTGCTTTATCATTTGTAATGTGGCTGTCACAGAAAGAAGTCCTGGAGCATTTCTGATACAGACACCATCTTCTGGCTAGAGGAATCGAGGTCATGATCTGTGAGAGGAACTTGCTCTGAAGGGAGAGACAGAATTTGCTGTCCCTTCTCAAACCTTCCAAAAGTAAGTCAATGTTCCATAGAGTCATAAAATGGTTTGGGTTGGAAGGGACCTTAAAGACCATCTAGTTCCAAAGCTCCCACCAGGACAGGGACAACTTTCACTAGACCAGGTTACTCAGTGTCCCACACAACATGACCTTGAATACTTCCAGGGATGGGGCATCCATAACTTCTCTGGGCAACCTGTTCTTGTGTGTTTTACCACCCTCACAGTAAGGAGTTTCTTCCTAATATTAAGTCCAAACCTACCCTCTTTCAATTTACAGACATTCCCCCCGTCCTATCACTACATGCCCTTGTGAAAAGTCCCTCTTCAGGTTTCTTGCAGGCCCCCTTTAGGTTCTGGAAGGTGGCTGTAAAGTCTCTCAGAGGCAGTCTGCTCTTCCCCAAGCTGAGCACGCCCAACTCTCTCAGTCTAGCTTCAAAAGAGAGATTCTCCATCCCTTTGATCATCTTTGTGGCCTTATTTGGACTTGCTCTAACAGATCCTATCCTTCTATTTCTGGTGGTCCCAGAGCTGGACACAGCACTCCAGGTGGGTCTCACCAGAGCAGTGCAGGGCAGGGCAGAGCAGAGCAGAGCAGAGCAGAGCAGAGGGCAGAACCCCCTCCTTTGCCATGCTGTTCAGATGTAGCCCAGGACACAGCTGGCCTTCTGGGCTGCAAATGCACATTGTCAGATGCTCTACAGAGCTCATCCACCAAGTCTTTCTCTTCAGGGCTGTTCTCAGTCCATTCTCTGCCCAGCCTGTATTTTCACCTGGGATTGCCCTAACCCAGGTACAGGATCTATACAGAGTCCAACTGAGGTACTTATTTTTCACAGAGTCTCCTAATTTGTAGTACAGCTGTTCTTTGCCTTAAATATCTAAAAGATAACTTTTTGGAGTACAGATGTCCAATATTTTTCACCAAATACCTGTACAAAAAGTCATTAAACATGTTTTAATATCAGGCTAATATATATTGACTCTTTCAGACCAAAAACTGAAGTGTTCAGAAATTTTTATCCACATATAAACATGGAGTATTGTGAGGCCATCCACCTAAAAACTCACTGAGAGCATGAATGGGGGGGCAGTTTCCCTCAGTGGCCAAAGAACAGAAATGAGACCAAGTTATTCAGTATCTTGGAGCAATAAATGGCCTCATGCCAGTGTCCCATATGGGTGTTAGGAAAACATCAGCCAAAATTTAACTTGTGATGCCTTAGATGTAGAAAGCTATTGCACAAGCATGCTGGGAGGAGAAAAACCTGTAAGAAAAGAAAAATCCTCCAGCAGTCCCCTCAATCCTTCTTTCCTGATGGTTGAGTTTGTCCCACAGCTGCTCCTTATGGATGTTCATCTTTCTGCCAAATGTTTCTGAAACACCTAAAGACTGCAGGTCATGAATAACTAATCTTTCAGTAAGAAAGGCATGAAAACATGCTGGCAGCAGAGGGAGGTAGGAAATGACTAAAAGAAAAAGGCAGTTTACAGGCTTTCCAATCAGTCTCTCATACTTCATCAATCATCTGCTCAGAAGGCATTTTAGAGGGAGAGCCTTTATGTGCCCTGTGCCCTCTAATCCACTACTCAAATCCACTATTGACATGAGCTGCTACCAAGGTAAGTATGCACAATAGTTCATTTAAGAAGAAATCAACCTGAATGGCTTTCTCCTGGCACCAGCCCCAGGTGCACAGGAATGGCTGTAAGGCACATTCCATGAGCTAGAAAGACGCAAACGGCAAATAATCCTGGCTTCAGGAAATCGCTGTGAAGATCCACACAGTGAGCACTGTGTGATGGTTCTGCACAGCATAGAGCCAAGGCCCTGGGTGTGAGCATCACCCCTTCCTACCACAGCAGGAGCAACATGCAGCAACAGCAGAGCACAGCTGAGGTATTTGCTCCATCTCTTAAGCACGTCTGGAGTAAACCCTTGCTCCATCACTTAGAGAAAGGAATATAATGCATCATACTCATTTCCAGCTCAACTGTGCTGACACCAGTCAAGCTACACCAGGATAAGCTACTCTGTGTATTCATTTTTGGCAGAAAAGATACCGTAGCAACTTCTGTGGTACCATGTACATAAACAAAAAGGGATGTAATTGAACATAAAGGAAATGTCATTTCCAGTGCCAGTTAATTTGTCTTGAAGCTGAATCTTGGCATAGTTAGGCCTATTCTCTGAGAAGGCAAGAAACAGCTCTAACAACCAGTCCAAGGAGAAGTTCACTGTGATATATACCATATCTCAAACAACTTGACATTTTCTCTAGTGCCCCAAATGTGTCTATAGTTTAAGAATAAGCTACCTGTAAGATTAAAAATATCCCATAGCTAAACACAGAAGACTAGAAGAGTAAATTCACAGAAAGGGCAGCTTTCCAAAATAGAGTCTGAAGGTCAAGAAAAGCAAGGTGCTGCTTCAACTTCTGCAATTCAATGAGGTTCCTACAGAACATACAACTCAAATGAGAACATTCAAGCAGATTAATTTAACATTTCTAAGTGAAGTGTGTTACAAGGTAGAATCTAGCAAAGTTCCCAGTTTGTCCTGTTGATGGCTTTCAATTCTGTACCGCAGAGGTGCAATAAGAAGATAGACAATGATTTCTGACACCAGAACAAAGGCCTCCACCTGCAAGGAAACTCCATGACAAGGTGCACGAGGCAGGGTTTGACATGGTTTATGCTGTGAAACACTCCTGAAAGGTTACATCTGCTCAAGCTGTAAAGTGCACAGAGAGGAACACCATTCGCAGAGGTAATTTGCAGCAAAACACAACCTCAGGTATATTTGCTCACTCACAGAAACCTACACAGGTTCAAAAGCCTTCAAAGGTCAGAACCCAATTCAGAGGTTTGATTGCTCACTGAAGTGCTAATACTTGCAAAGAGAGTTTTAGCTGCAATGTAACTATACACTCCTCCCCTTCTGCTTCTCTGCCCCCTCACTTCTACCACCTTCTATAGTTTATAAAAATTCTAGTAACAGCAATTAATTTTTTCACTAGTTACTAACCCCTGCAGAACAAACAGAGAAGCCTGACCCTGCAATAATAATCACCCTTTCTAGCTTTTTTTGCCTGTCCACATCCTGTGTTCAGTATGTAAGCACAGATTTTTCCCTGGCTTATTTTTTAATGCTTTATCTTTGTTATGCTACAAATGTAATATTTGTACAAATATAAATATAATATTGATATACGTGAAGAGTCTTCATCACAGAACTTCTTGTTGTTATTCAATTCAAATGAGACACTCACCTATCCCCCTGCAGTAAAATAGTTCCTGCTAGCATTCACTCAGTACCACAACACAAAAGCTGGAACAGTAAGAGTAGAATGTGGCTTTATATTTTAATTCTGTCTGTAAAAGGGTAATGTATGCCATGATCTAGCAACACTTGAATGGGCCTGAGACACAGAGGCTATTTGTCAAACTTCTTGAAATCACAAGGGCTACAGTGAGAAAAACACTTAGAAAGGTGTCAGAAGTATTTATTGTAAGAGCCCAAGGAATGTTTCTATGTTCCTGAAAACCTGTCTTTAACTAAGTTCCAGAAGAATCACTAATCATATTTTGGGCATTACCATTTTCTGTAAGAATAGAAGTTATTGAAACTGATTACATCAGAGAATACAGATTTCATGCCCCTTAGTGTGAGTTCCTCAGGTTTTCCAGCTCAAACATACTTATCCACATTTACAAGCAAGAAGAGAAGTGGGGCAAGACTCTTCAGGAGCATATCAGCAGTGAGTCCTGCACCACCACCCTGAGGTTCAGCCAGTCCCCCTCTCCCTTGGGTGATTCACAAATGCAGCAGAAGAAACTGCTCAAGCCTTAAAGGGAGGAATCCAATTGGTGCTGGGAACAACTGAGGCCAAAAACCATTTCCATTAAAATCTCAGCAGGGAATATCTCATATGTAGACAGGTGTTTTATCATGCTAACACAACTTTTCTAGAGGAGGGAAAGGCCCCAGCACCCTCACTCCCTCCCTCAATCTGTACCCAGCAGGGCTGCATCTACCCCAGTGCCATCGCCCATCTGCTCAACATGACTTAGATGATCTATCCATGTCTTAAGAGTAAAAGCAGCTGCAGTAGGTGGGATCAAAAATCCATTTAGCATAGTACTTTATCTCCAAACAGTTTTCAAAAGTTTTCATCTAGAGAAGAGTTTAGGAACTGGCCTCTAAGCTTTCCTCAAGCACTCTCCCATGCACTATATATGCTTCAGGAATTTCCTGAGCCAGGCACATTTCTATATTTTTATATATTCATTGCATCTTACCAATATCTTGGTTTCTTTTTGGCATTCCTCCCTCTTCTCTGTAAAAGAGAAGTCCTTTCCTGAGGCAGGTTACCACAGCTGTGCTGACTGACTTCAGTCATTCTCCAGAGGCTGAAATGAGAAAGTGGAATAAATGCTTTGCCTACCAAATACTGCTCTGGGTTTGCTCATGTTCAAAAAAAGACGTTCCAGGAGTCTCTAAAATGGGGGGAGAGGGGATTGTGTGTGTAAACATCCTCTGCTTCAAAAGAACTCAAATGACGAATAGGGAGTTCCTACGTGAAAAGGCTTGTCCAGAAAGGTAGATGTGCTGCCAGGTAAGATCAAGACAACCATCTTCAGGTGGAGGTTGTAGGAAGGGGACCAGCTGCTGGTGCAAATGGGAGTGACTGCTATCTGTCAGATGGAAACAAGTCTGGGAAGAATTGGGTTTGAGATTCAGCTGTTCCTTGCTTGCCACAAGAAGGACTGAAAAGCCATGTTGTGATGAGCCAGAGGAGAGGACATGGTACATGAATTACAGCAGTCAGTACAGCATTTCAACTTGGAAATAAACTAGCTCCAGGTCTTAACGAGCAGTCTGGAGAAGGTGAACAAGGGACTGTTATTCAATTTCATAATATATCACCATGGAAGGAGTAGGAGGGAACTGGGGAAATTATCAGGTGGCAGGTTTAAAAAGAGACACAAGGAATTGCTCTTTCACACATGTATACATAAGTGTGAAACTCACTGATCTGAGACATTGCTGACACCAAAAATAAAACTAGGTTAAAAATAAAATGGTTAGACAAATAAAAAAATAGGTTCAACACAGGCTCTTAAGTATGTGATGAAAATACACGGAGTCCATGAACCACAGACTGCCAGAAGGTAGGACAAGATCAAGGAAAAATCACCCTGTGCTCCCTCATTTCTCATGTTTCCCTTAAATCTCTGCCACTAGTCATTATAGAGAGAAAATGCAGAGGGAGATGAACTTTTAGACTGACCCTGAACTGCTGTTCTTATTCCCAAAATTCAATAGAGTTTTTCAGCAACTACTTGTAAAAACATTTGCTTCTGCTGTCACTGTTCTAATGGAGTGTGCCAAGATGTATGGAAATTAATTATCCTTTTTTATTTCTGGAATGTAGGCTGTGGGGATCTGACATTTAATGCATCAAATGCTCTGCATACATTCTATATCTGGTAAGTGTACTTCTCACAACTTCATCAACAAGTTATGGTTCACAGTCCTGATATGATTATAACATTAATTCCTACTGTCAGAGTGTGTTTACTGCACCAGCTTCATGAAGATGGCTCAGAGCCACTGAGTGCAGAGAAGTTCTGTTTCCTCTAATCAGTGACAAACCACAATCTAAACTCGGAAGAGAAAGTCCTACTTTTTCACTATCTCACACGTCAAGAGAAAAAAATAACACATTTGTCTGAACTGACTGCATTTAAGGAATCCTCCATCAGGATTTAATAAAGGAAGATGATATCATCTTTATCTTGCTGCTGTGCTCTGGTCCCAAATCATTGGACAAATGTTATCTGGCAGTCTGGCAGGCTGGGGGAAAGCCGCGCTTTTCTCTAGGCCAAGCTCTTTGCAGAACAAAGTACATTAGTTCTCCTTAGAGCACATTTTTGTCCATCCTCATTCCCTGCTGCTTCAGAAACTCTCAGCTGCTTCCCATTGTGACCCCCAGACCTTGCATCACATGTCCCTTTCTGCCCTCAACCACACCTCTTCTCTTATCATCTGCCCATAGGCATGGGCAGTTCCTCTTCCCCCTCCACCCTGCTGCTGCCTGGGTGCTCTTTCCCTCTGCCCCCTGCAAGCATAATTGGGCCACCTCTTCCACACAAGGCCAGCAGGAGAACTGGGACAGAACAGAGGTCAGGATGTTCAGGCCAGGAGGCCCAGAACATCATCCAGCACTAGTCACTGCCTCATTACTGCAGTGCTACTACTTGGGTTTGAGTTCCAGAGAGATCTAGGCACACTGCAAGACATCTGCCCCTCTGTCAGCCTGGGAAAATGCCTGCTTGTAAGCTCATGCGCCCTCAGTGTGTCCCTGAGCCTAGGCTGGACACTTGAATCCAATGACATATCAGAGGTTTTCTAGTCTCCCTCCTTCCTTTCTATTCCATGGGTTTTGCATACCGTTTTCCTGCCTCGTTTCCCACTGTCCCTTAGCAAAATTATTTCCTTTTACCCACTGAGCTGGCATGTTATGTTATATATTGTTCAATAGATGTTAGATAAGATAGGAGTAACAGTCTGGGAGTGTTCACTAGGGTAGCTTCCCACCTCCTGCCTTGTTTTTTAAACATTGGAAAATACTCAAGAGGATTGAAGCAGTGTGTGTACTGACATTTAGTTTCTTTCCTTTTTTCCCCACTTAGTGGCTTATCACCCCTGAACATTCTAGTTCTGCCCTTTAGCACCCAGTTTGTCCCTGGAAATCCTGGAGTTAGGTGCAACATTTAAAGGATATCATCACCACCATGCTTTGCCACTTAACTCTAATGAGCTCTCACTGGAGTGGTCCTGGAAGCAAGGTGCAATGAAAATAAGTTCAATGGAAATAATTCAGTGTTCTATGGGGACTCTCATGAAAGGTGAGACCTAAACTGCCTTGTCTTCCAAGCCTGTGTTCAGCTAACGCCACCTGCTCCATCTGTTTTCAAAAGCTGGACCATTTTGCTGATGAAATAGCTACAGACATTTTGTGCCCATTTCATATTTATCAGCAGGTTGCTAACAATGCAGAAATGAGCAGAACAGCAATTTGTAGCTGTGCTGTAATACAGCAGCCCTCCTCCTTTTGATTTATGATCTTTTTTTCTGTATGGATCTGTCTTAATGACACTCATTTATTGACAAAATTCTGCCTCTTATAGACTTGGAATTATTTAGAGGTCGAAAGAATAATTCTTTTAATAATACAGTTTCTGCTTCCTCAGCAATAGTATTTATGAAACCATCTTTCTTTTGCTAGGTTATTTCCCTATCTTTAGAATAGCCCATTTCCCTTTTGCTCCGTTAGGCATATTTTAGCAGAAGCAAATGGATTATTCTCTCATCACACTTCATCGTTCCTCTTGACCTCATCTCTGAAAATAACAAAGTGATGAGCAAGAAGGCACTGAGAGTTTAACTGATAATCCTTGATAGAATGTAATTTTTACCTGCTCAGGGCTTGGATAGTTTAGTTAAACCCTCCAGAAGCCCTTGAAGACACATGGACTGTGCCCATACTGCAGTAAGGTGTTCCTGTCTCAGCACAGAGGCCTGGGCTGGCTGTCCCCAGAGGTTTGTGCAACCGAGGCTGATTGCACCCACACTGAGACAGAGTTCATTTCAGGCCAACTCACACCATTACCCACCAACACACAATACATTTACAGCCCATATTCATCAAGGTGAATGCTATCAGGTGTGTGAGATATTTTATGCTAAAACATGTATTTTTTAATCCATAGGGAAAAGTACTTTTCCTTCAGTTCAGTCAGTTCGAGATTGACTTAGCCACTGGGCTGTTCCTGACTGTGGAATCCCATGTGAAGATAAATGCTGTGCCCAAATGCCACAGCTCCAGATTTGTTCCACTGTTGACACTGATCCACAGTGTTGGCTCCAGCCAAGGGCTTCACCTCTCAGGGCTGCCTCTTCCTCTGTCCTGCCTGTCATGGGCTCTTTGCACAACCAGCCCATCCTCTACGTGTTCACACTTGCAGGAGTCGAGCTAGGAGATCTCAGACCCAAGTCTTATAGCAGCTAATGTCACACAAACAATATTGTCATACAAAGGATAATATGGCTATCTAATAAAAAGCACTACATCACACTAAAGATGATACATGATTGCTAACAGAAATAAAAGGAAGAAAGATTCCAAGGAAAATGAAAGCCTAAAAAATTTCCAATAGACTCCATAAAGTCTAATAAACCAAAAAGACAGAACTAGCCATCAAGCATGCAGCAAACAAACCACCCTTAAAAAAAGAATTTTTATTCCCAGCTTTGGATTAACAAAAACTGTTCCAAGCTTCAGGCTAGAATAGCTAAACTCTTAATATTTTCTAAGACCCTCATGACTTCTATACATACATCATTATTCCATCTCTAAGATTTTAATTTATCAAATGGTAATATGACTTTCCATCCCTATTTCAAGCCTATCATACCAGAAAATAGGCTTATACCAGCAGATTTCATCTTTCAATAAAGGAGCTGATGAAAACTAAAGCTTTTGCCAAATGTACATTTTAAAGCAACATAGATTCTTTTCTGGGCAGGTATAGGATTTGGCTCTTTTTCAGAATTTTTTTTCTTAAGAAAAGACACAGCAAAACAATAGTAGTAGTTATGCTCTCCCTTTCTCTTCCCAACTCAAACCAGCTTCCTTTTCATCATAATTCCCCCTTTCCTTGGTTTTTTTTGTTTTTGATGGTTTTTTCTTCTTTTTTTTTGTTTGGAGGGGAGGCTGTTTGTTTGGATTTTTTTTTTTTTGGCACAGGAAAATGAAACAAAGAAGAATAAGGAAATCAGGAAAAAGCTGTTGAAGTTTTTCCTTGAAAACTTGTGATAAATATACTTGTGAAACAGTGATAAGTGATCTCATCCAGGTCCAACCAGGAGCAGCTGCAGACAGGGCTGGAGGCAGGGCTGGAGTTGGACCTTACAGCACTGTGTGTCCAAGATCCATCCAGGAGAAAAGATCCTAGACCAGGCTGGAGACAAGCTGCCCACAGAGAGAGGCTGATGTAGGGCAGTTTTGGATGGCATGCTCTGACCTGAGCTAGAGCCCCCAGGGTGCTGGATGTGTCCCCAGCAAGGCTTCCTGTGGCCACCATGAACTTAGTGTCCCCAGGTTGCCTGGCATTTCACCTGAGATGGTGAAATGATGTTGTCATCCAGCTCATTACCATGACTCATCATGTTTCCTTTTTCTGTTTTTGCTGGAGAAAACTGGATGGGGGAAATCCAAACTATCTCTGGTCTGGCTATGACATGTAAAGTTTGGGCATGGAGCAAGATCTGAACTCCCCAGGGCTTCAGTAAATTAAGACCAGGATTTAAGTTTAGACCTATTTCTCTCTTATCTGTAGACTTTTCTTCAAGTGCTGTCCTGAGTCAGGGAAGGAAAAAACTGAAACACCCAAGAAACACTGTGAAGTTACCTGACCTCGATCTGAATTCAGCTCTAGTCACACAGCTCTGTAATTTTTCTTCTCCATTCTCTGAAAACCACTTTCTTCCCTCTTAACATGAAACAGTCTAATAAACGCATTGTTCATGGAGTCTTTTCTGTTATTTTTTTCCTGTTAAACTCCACCACTTCACACCTGACACCTTCTGACTGAATGGCCCTTCTTAGCCTTAGTTAGAAAAGGAATCAGAGAAAGAAAAGGACGAGGTGGGGGTGGATCTCAAGCACTGCATTTATGCTAATGCAACATGAAGCCACAATCATGAGCTGCCAGGGAAGGGATGATTAATAATGAGAGGAATATAAGACTTAATTTTCCAAACGCACATTATTTCTCACACAGATTTAAAATTTAGGGCTCAGGCCTGGAGAGCAGCAGTTAAGGGAGCGGAACAATCTGTACAGCAGGCAGAGGTTATAGCTAGGTATTGACAGCACAATCATCATATACCATTATAAAGCCACTGAACACAGTCATAAAAACTCCTCTACCATGTACCCAAGGCCACAGACTCTGTATTAGGATTATATTGAAGGTGAGATATGATGATGCCACAGTGTTTCCAATTTTTATTGACATCCTGGCCTTGAGAATTAGGAAGTGTCAGAATGCATCTGTGTATTCAGAGGAAGACAATGATAACCCCTGCCCTATCTCAGTTATACGTAACAGCTTACCTCGACTGTGATGCAGGTGGAAATGAGAAAAAGCAAAGGAACGCCACATCAGAGTAGTGGCAACCCAAATAAGACCAGGCAGTTCAGAGTCATCTGCCAGAGCATGGACAAGAAAACCAATTATTAACTACATGACAGTACAGTACGAGTTCAACACACAGTAGCAGGTACTGCACACAGGCTTATCAAGAGCTGACTTTGACACAGAGGGTTTGAAATACAAATATTAGAGGACAAACAACAGGTGAACATAAAAAAGAAGTTACTTGGGTCAAAATGATGTATCTCTGCTAAAAACCATTATCTCCAAGTATTGCTGAATGCATTTGATTCTCAGTATTTTTCACTTCTAGGCTCCCTCAGGAACTGTTTGCAATACTCAAAGGCACATCTTCTGCTGTCTTTCACTAGCGTACCCCTCCAATAAGGAAGGGAGATCAGAGCATAGCACCCATTCACTCCAGAAATCACAACTGTTACATGCCCTTCTCAAAGAGATCAAAATACAGATTTATATCACTTGCCCACAGCTATTAGCAGGACAAAGCTCTGATCTAGGAGTCCTGCCCACCAGTTCAGAGTTAAATCATTAGACCACATTGCCTCGTGGAAACTGGAGCTAGCTAATTATTTCCTGCTTGTAATTACTCCAAGCCTCATGCTCCTTTACACATTGCCATGGCCCATGAGGGCAGAGTGAGTCGCGACGCTTTTCTTGGGCTCTCATTGCCAAACAGACCTGGGTAACAGCCCTCATAAGATCTTGTCTGATGTCAGAGCTGATGAATGCCTTTTCCTCTTGGAAAATTGTAATGAGCAGAGAAAGCACAACAACATAAATCTGCGGCAGCGACAGTGACTGTGGCCAGAATCAGGAACGGCTCATGCATGGCCAAAGTCTGAATGAGCGCTTGGGATTGTTCCTCTGAAACTCACTGTCTGGTGTTGATGGGGACCTGTGCACTTCCCAGCTCCCCACCACTATCCTCTGGTGATCCAGCAAGATGAAAAATAACCTTATTGACTCCAGTGACCTCTTAGTGTCAGAAAAGGAAAAAAAAACCTAGCAGCAAGTTCAACTGTGCATTGGGACATTAATTTTAAAAAGACTACTTCAAAGGAATGCAAGCACACTGCATGACCCAGAGCAGTCAGTTTTCTTCTGTTCTTTGAGGAAATTGCTAACCCAATTTCAATCCTACAGATAAAAGTATTTTATGGTCCCAAAAGTTTATCTTTCAAGTGGGGTTTAAGCACAATCATGGGAAAGACAGCATCATATGTTTGTGCACATTCAGTGCCTCTTTTACCTTTAGTTTGGGGAGTAAAAAAATGGAAGGAAAATTATTTAATTTTGTCATTAACTTTCTTGTTAATCTCAAAATGAGGGCGGAATAAACCCCAATGAAACAAGTGCCTGAAATTTGATGGAAAAGTCCAACACAGGACAAGGAAGGAGCTGTTTCTGACTAGAAAGCCAGAAATGTGGTAACATTTGTATGAGCAACTCTGATTATACAAAGCAGCCTTCCCACAGTAATTGTCTAGTGTGCAGTACATGAAATGCCGTGTTACGCATTGGCAGTTTTTGAGGCCAAGTTGCTGCTGTAAGAAATCCACAGGCAGCTCTGGGGTGGAACAGAGACTAAAAATGAAATTTTTGTTCCCTGAGATATTTGGAGTACTGCCCAGCCCCCGTGCTGGGATAGGGTTTGTCCCACTACAGGGGCACTGGTATGCATCCTCCTTTTTGGAGCTGTTTGCTTCAGGAGGAAAGGTCAGTTTTAGGGCCTCAGGGACAAGCACGTTCCTGCATAGATGATTGCCCACAACTTTTGTGGTCCAGAGCTGGCTTTAACCTCTCAGCAAAATTGTTTGTGAGCTGGGGCGTATCCTGTGAATTGTGAAAAGGGCAGAGTTGCTGGGAAAACCTCTGTACAGCAGCCCCAGAGGCAACAAGGGGTTATTAGAACCTTGGGCCACGCTCCTAGCCCACATAATTTTCTCCTCTGCTCTTGCATAAAGGAAAGCCAAAACTATTTGTCTTATTTTGGAAAAGAAATCCCTAAGAAAAGCTGTGGAGCAGAGAACAGTGCTGCATAAGCTGCCTTAGCAATGTCAGAACTCTGCTTGTGTTTGGTGTCTCCTTGAGGCAAGAAGGGGGAGACTTCATAGCCATCAGTCTCTCAGAAGAACCACACAGTGTCCATCAAGTCACTGGGGTTCCTTGTTACTTGCAAAATGGTGTGTAGGCTTTTAATGTAACTTATTCAGTGGGCATCCTGATATGGAGTCCGAGCACATAATTATAGAAAAAGTGAAAGCCAAGCAGCCATCCTTGTTGCCAACCCATCAGTATTTTTACAACAGCTAAGTAGAAGATTCTGAAGGAACCACTTTGCCTTTAAACCCTTTCCCTTCAAACAAGTGCCAGCTCCATTTCCAAAATTACATGCTGCTGTCTAAAGTGGTCCATACAGTTCTGCCACAGTCCTGCTATTAACTGCTGTCTCATTAGCCACTCTTGATTCTTAGCTTTGTGCTGACAGAATAAAATGAATGTTGTAATGTTGACCACCATATCTGGTATTTTGCGGAGATGGCTGTATTGGAGATATTGGTTCCCAGCAATAGTTCCTTTGCCTCTAAATTTCAATAGCACAGACTGCAAAGCAGCTCCCTGAAAACAGACTGTTGTCACTATAGATTACTGTCTGAAATTAATACTGGCTTTCACCTACAAACTCACAATGTTTCCCAGGAACCCTCATGCACACATTTATATATCTGATAATTACACCAACCATAGAGTTTTTTAGTATTTTTCTGAAAATTTGGGAGCAAATCAGCCCATGCCAACTTGAAGTTCATCTTCCAAATTGTCTCACCTCTGAAATGGCTGAGACACCTTCTAGAGCCAAAGGAATGGCATTCCTGCCTCTAACCTACTCAGAGAAAACAGCTGAGATGCTCTTTTTTGAATATACAGTTTAGAGCTCCTCTGCACTTATGAAGGGGGTTTGCATTTTCAATTTACCTTTTACAACAGGCTGAATATTTGCCAAATGAGGAGCTTTATTTTCCATAGGGAGCTCACAGACAAACCATCCAGGTTTACTTTGTTCCTTTTAAGCTACTGGGTGCCTCCAGGCCTACTGGTGAGCAGAAATCACTTTCATGTTCCCCAGCCAGAGCAGCCTGGCAGGGGGAGGACAGGCCACCCTCCCCAAGCTCCAAACAGCCATGTGGCAGGGGAGACCCAGTCTGAGCTTTGCTAATTTTCTTCTGATGCTTCTTCTTCTTTGTGGACTTCCACTGAAAATACACTAAGATAAATGTATCTATAGCCCCAGTTTTCATGTCACATTTCCAGAGCAGCCAACACAATACTAACTTGAAAAATACTAGTCCCTTCTGGCCCCTTGGGGTAGTGCCACTGCACACCACACACCTTATTCCTCAGCCAGCTGTTTTGGTTCTCTCAAAACAGGCCTTTTCACCAGACTCCTCTCTGCAAAATGCTTCCCTGCCCTGTTTTCCTGTCCCTGTGACAGCACAGCTGTTGGCATCATGAAGTGCATGCTGGCATGCCAGGGCTGGCTGACTGGCTGTCCGCATCCTGCATCCCTCATGAACGTAGCAGGGTGCCACAGCTTGCAGGCGAGAGCAGTGATTCACTTCATTTCACTTACCCCCATTTACCTCAATTCCCCCATCTGTAAAACACAGATAACATTTCTCTAGCTCACAGGAGACGTTGATCACATTATTTATATCCAGACTCATGTTCAGACTACGCAGCTGTAAACAGCCGGTGATATTACATAAATGTCATTAGTGTAACCACTCACAAGGACGTGGGAGGATTTGTGTAAAGGCACAAACAGGGACTTTTAGCAGAGGAGGAATGCGTTTCTATTCTGCATGAATCTGAACATAAATATATATGACAAAAATTAATACTACTGTGTCTTTTTTAGGTCCCTCCTGGCAACTATTGAAAGAAATTATTTCTGTTGGAAAGTTTAACATCTGCATTAGTTTTTGATTTAAATGAAAGACAGAAAAAAGGCAGCGAGGAAGGCAGACACTTCTCTAGTATTTGCCACTTCTTTTTCCTAAAGTCTGCTCTTGCTTACAACAGGAAAATAAGCACTTTTTTTTCCTCCTTCTGAAACTCCCTTCAATCCTCTGAAACTGTAGTGGTGACTTTAGTGAATGTTTGAGTCATGGGCTGATGCTCGTCCCAAATCTCTGGGCTTTTGAAGCTGCTCAGCCATAGCCAGGTCAATAGACACACTAGGTTGCGCCAAATTGACTCCGAAGGCTTTCTGCACAGCCTCCAGAAAGACAGGAGTTGCTCTATTAGATCAAACTAAAAGGGCATGCAGTCCAGGATCCTATTTCCAATCCTGGACAATACCAGATGCTTCAGAGGTTAGATGCCGTTTAAGCCCCAGCGACTTCTTTGTACAATAAATTTGAACTGTGTGGAGTTATATTGCAACCTGCTGAGAAGAAAATTGAAGATATGGAAATTGCATTTTGTGGCTGAAATGCAATTCAGACCAAAGATATTGTGAACTAGAGCGCTGAGAGAAACGGTCTGAAGGTCTGGAAAAGCAAAGCTGTGAAATCCTGTGCGGTAGTGTAGCCATCTAGTGATCATTTCAAGAAGACTCTCTTTTTCTGGGGGAAATGTGATGCAGTACACTGAGAGGCAGGGACGATGATACTGTTTGAAATTAAGAAGTAAGGGCAAAGATCTGAGAGGAACAAGATGCTGCATGTGTTGGGGGTAACATTTACAAAGCTGGAAAACATGATTACAAGAGGTTGGTGATTCTGAAGGATCAAAAGGTTTATCTGCAGCATGCCTGCCACCTGCAAGAGCATTTGCACAATACAGGGATTCAAAAAAACATCATCCAGAGAAGAGAGAGCTCACATGCCAGAAGATATTCAGAAGTGCTTGCAAACTGCCAGTGAGCACCTGAAGAGTAAGACTTGCACAGCAGGACCAAAATTCTCTGCCTGGTTGCTCACAGGATGCTTATTCAATTTCAGTTGAAAAAGAGAATTCCAACTAGAAAGAAACACAGTTTCCCTAGACCTCAGGTGAAGATTTTATTTTCATTTCATATGGAAAAGGAATGAGAGATTCCCTCTAAATGTAAACTCTCTCAGGATACCAGGAAAAAGGATTGTATATTTGACCGATGCAGCAGGGATAATTACTGTATTGATGCATTTATGCTTATGCCTGGCTTATGCCTAAGCAAAGCATGGTGTCAATCAGCAATACACTGCCAAAACCAAAAGCTCTGTGCCACTTTACACCACACGAGGAATCAGAAATCAGCAAGGCAAGTCCAAAACTAAGAACTGAAGTCACTAAACCAGAACCAAGATGAAATGGTCCCATACCTTGACTCCAGCCATGGCCTGCACATTATTGCACCACAGTTTTCCTGTGAGCCATGTTCTGACCCACATCATCTCTGGTAGCTGAAGACTGGTTTAAGCTCTGAAGCAGGAGGCTTAAGAGATCTGTCTACCTCTCAGTGTTTTTAACAATGGTCATTATGATTGCACTGGGTGTTCTTATAGGCAAACATAAGGATATCAAGAGAATTTGGCACAAATTACAGTAAATAGCATAATAATTCAATCTAAAGGCTTAATAAAGTATTTCAATATTCATACTATGGCAATCTGCTCTATAGTTAACTTATAAGCAGGCAGAGAAAGTAAGTATTTCATTTTTTCTGTACTGAATTCCACTTAGTCTTATCATTCTCATTTCATGAAAGAGGGAAAATAGAAGAGCTGTCCTGTCTTATATCTCTGCTATTCTTCATTGTATTATTTTTATTCTTCATTACTCTTAATGAAAAACATTTTTATTCATTTTTCTTAGGGAAATACGGACCCTATCTCATTTGTGCCGTTTCCCCCAAGCCCTTAAATGCCCACAGCAGCCATTCTTTCTCTTGCTCTGCACTTGAGCATAGCATACAGACAGACAAAACTCCTCTGGGACTTAGCAGCACCAGTTACACTGGTGCTACACTGGGTGCATTGCTGTTGTACCAGACATCTCCTCATCGAGACAGCATCACAAGTCACCAGTGGGTTGTAAGGGCACTCAGCTCTAGCTGCAGCTCTGGTTTTTCTTGCTTATTCCTAGACTGCTCTGGGTTCAAGCCATATATAACAAAAGAACTGAAGTGACAATAATTGTGCAGTTTCCACTGCACTGTCACAATATTCAGAAGGTAGCTACACCCGTGGAGATCTCTGCAACTCAGATGGATGTTGCATCCTTTCTCTTTTCGTCCTGTCTCTCATTCTTATGATCCAGTAGACTTTGTGAAGCAAACCTCCTGAGGAGGTCGTGACAGGCATCGAAACTCCTGCTGGTTGTTTGGGAGGGTTTAGGCTTTCAGCTACTCTGTAGCAGATAGTGACATCTGGGCCCAGTCTTAGAAAAGAGGGGTGAAGTAGGTATTACAGAGAGAGGTTGGAGATAAAAAGAATAATTGTGTGTACAGTCACGGAGACTTAGAATTATATATCGGAATTGTATTTATCCATTGCTGAGCAACAAAAAGCTAACAATGTTAAACCCAAGATTAATTTCCTCCTCTCCTTTGTCCAACAGGTACATTAAATAAGCAGGGCAAAAATATGAACTAACAAAAGAATAATAATAACTGAGTATAATTCAAGTTTTAAGCAAGTCCTTGATCTTTCCTTTATAAATCACTCGCGCTTCACCAGAATTTTCCAGGAATTGTTTGCAGAATTCCACCAACTGTCTTGCTGGTCCTGCACCTGACATTATAAATAGGGAACAGGTATCTTAATTTTCTCAGTCAAATCAGCATTTTTGGGAGGATCCCAACACGGGCTGGTGAGTTATCTACCATGGGTCTTCTTCACACTTGCTGTCTATCAGGAAGCAGCCTCTCCTCCTGTATGCATGATCTAAATTCTCCAGTTCTAGTTGCATGACCTTGAATCTGGAGATATTGAAAAGGATTTAGCTCAGCAAAGTACAGCCTTATCAAGTTCAGTCCATAGAACTCGACTGTCCTTATTTTTCACCTTTGTCATCCACAAACTTTATTAACAATGACTTTACATATTCTTACAAAAAACTGGGGGAATACAAAAGGAACTGAGCCAAGAAGTGACCCCTGGGGAGTCCTTGGGGCTTACTAATTTAGATTGAAATGGCTTAATCCATTTAAAATGTGCTACTTTTAGTTTATCCACTGCTAACTTTTAATTAGAATCTCCTGTGACACTGTGTCTGATGCCCAACACGTGATGAGAAACACATCATGTGGGC